>CAUYQG010017415.1:0-40097 GCA_963574415.1 Tarsius wallacei
TCCAGACCAGCCTGGAAAACAGCAAGATCCTTGTCTCTTAAAAAAAAATTAAAAATTAGCCGGTTGTGGTGGCACGTCCCTATAGTCCTAACTTTTCAGGAGGCTGATGTGGGAGAATCGCTTGAGCCCAGGAGTTTGAGGTTAGTGAGGTGCAGACATCTGCAAGGTGGTGGCCACTTATGTAGAGAGGAAAAAAAATGGGATTTCTGTGCACCATTATATTTCTCCGGGGTGGCTGTGAGTGTGCCACTGCACTCCAACCTGGGTGATGGAGTGAGACTCTAACTAAAAAAAAAATATTAGCTGGGCGTGACTTTGCATGTAGTCCCAGCTACTTGGGAGGCTGAGGCAGAAGGACTGCCTGAGCCCAAGCAGGTCAAAGCTGCAGTAGTCGTGACCATCCATGCCACTGCACTCCAGCCTGGGACACAGACTTTTATAAAATAATAATAATAATAATAATAATAATAATAATGCATAAAAAGTTCTTGGTACATTACAGGTGCTCATATGTTGTAACTGTGTAAACATATGGAGAGTGAGAGAGGGTAATTTTCCTGGAAGTGAAGATTGAGGTGGGATGTTTATGTTAAAAGGAACCAGGCTGAGTTCTGTAACTAAGGTGGGTGCCCAGTTTCCCCCGAGAGTGGATTCTGTACTCTGAGATTCCTTATTTACAACAGACTTGTCCTTGTTCTGTAGTCGGTAGGATCTGGATAGTATAAGCGGGATGCCTCACTGTGGATGAATAGTTCAAGAGAAACATTGAGGCTGAACTTTGGGGATAGAATTATAGAGCTACAAGGAGTCCAGTACTAACATGGATAGCTGAGGCCTGAGAAGTAAAAAATGACTTATTTGGATTCACCCAGCTTATCAGTGGAGAGGAGGAACTGCCACCTGGTCATCACCCTCAGTCTGCTCTAGTGGCCTCTCAGCACCACTGATGTCAAAGCCACTCCAAGTTTCAAATATAATAACCATGACAACGACAACACCACAAAACTGCTACAACAATAACAACTTATGCACAATATTTATAGAGTGTTTATTGTGAGCCATACATTGTTTACACTTCATTAAATCTTCACTACCCGTGAGATAGGTGCTGTTATGATCTCCATTTATGCACGAGGAAGCTGAAGAAATTTGCCCAAGGAACTTGCCCAAGATCATGGAGCCAGGAGGTGGCAGCAGCACCAAGGTATGGCTCCAGATACCTGACTCTTGATTCTTGGGACACACTGCCTCCCACAGGTGCCAGTGGTTTGGCATATAAGAACTGTATAAGATGGCAGATGACAAGTGGGCAGCCAGTTCTGGGGTAGGTGGTCCTCTCACTCCCCTTTGCCATGGTTTCTGCATCCTGTCTGACCTGCAGAGCTACCCTCCGTCATATTTTTAACAATTGTGAGTCTTTTGTTGCTACATATCTGAGGACCTGTTCAAGTTATAGTTTAGCTCCTTCAGGCCTTGTATTGCTACTAGCTTATATACTAGCATATGTTTCCTTTTTCTTTCTTTCTTTTTTCTTTTTTGTCAGAGACAAGGTCTGCATCTGTCACCTAGGTTGACTGGAGTGCAGTAGTATGGTGTCATCAGTGATCATAGCTCACTACAGCCTTGAACTCCTGGGCTCAAGTGAGCCTCCTGGCTCAGCCTCCCAAGTAGCTGGGACTACAGGTGTGCCACCACATCTGGCTAATTTTTAATTGTTTTTGTAGAGAAAGGGGTCTCACTTTGTTGCCCAGGCTGGTCTTGAATTCAGAGCCTCAAGCGATCCTCTCATCTCGGCCTTCCTTTTATTTTACATAGGATTATTACAGCTAAAGCTTTTGCTGTCGATATCAGCATACTGGGGCATACCATTATCTCCCAATAAAAAGGAAAGTTGAAACTAAGAGCGACCAGTGCGAGTTTTTCTTCTGGGAAAATATCATGAAACGTCTCTTTGGTGAGCTGAAAGAGTGACTTCCTAAGCAGTTAAAAAGAGATTGTTTGAGCTGGAAAAAAAGAAAAGAAAAGAAAAGAAACTGTGTAACAGCAGGAAAAGAGGGTAACTAGATAAAAAAATGAAGACTAGAGCTCAATTTCCCAGAATTGCTTGCAGTTCAAGGTGATCATGACTGCTGATCGTTACTTCTGTACTTCTGGCCAATGAGACGTAAGAGTAAGTATGCTTGGGGCATCTGAAAACATCTTTGCTCTCCCAAAGAAAGGTATAGGCAGGAGAGGAGAACTCATCTATCTCCTCTTTTTGAACTTATACATGATACCTGGGGTGTGGCTGTTGTCTTGTGACCACGAGGGAGGAAGCATGAGACAAAAAGCTGACTTACTGGTGTTGGTGGAGCAGAAGTATAGGAGGAAATTGCAGCTTGATAACACTTTTGAGCAGCTGAAACCACACCAGCAATAACCTATCTCTAGCCTTCTTGTCACATAAGAAAAACAAATCTCTCCTTGTGTACAAAAAAAGAAGTACATTATATGTCTTAAGTCAAAAAAATTAAGAAATTGCTGAGAAATTAGCAAATATCAGGGAAAGAATGAATAGACGTAAGAATAACCAGCAGCTAAAAACTCGAATTAAACAGGCTGTGGTGAACTTGTGGGAGAGTCAGTTGAATATCTAGGTTTCATGTTGAACTGGCTTTTGTTTCTGCAGCTCCAAATGGGAAGTCTCAGACAAACCATTCCTCACTCTTCCAGGGACCAGTAAAAAAAATACTCAGCAAGATGGGCTCTGTGAGCATTATCTCTGGATTTTCTGCAGTGCACGGTAGGTGCTCTCTGCCATTTTGCTGAGAGGCAGATCCCAGCTTCATTTTCAGGAATTGGCTTTGGAAATCACGAGCCTGTGGTGTAGCACACCTACAATGCCTGTCACCTACTACAAGAGGATCTGCGTCTAATCTGTATTGGACACCCAGAGATTAGTATAGTGCTTGGCACGTGGGTGGTGCTTTTATTAGTGGGGCCCTGGCAGAAAGCAAATGGTGTACTCAAAGAGAGATGATTCAAAGTTTACAAAAATGATTACTTACAAAGTTGAGGGCAGGATGTAGAGAACCAGAGGGTATGGTGTAGCACCCTGAGTTAGCAAGAGTGGGGAACCATTATCCCTCTAGGTCTGAAGGTTGAGTGGGGGAGGGGCTGCTGCAACCCAGAGACACAGAGTGCTGTGTGAACGGGGGCTGCTTAATTCAGGGGCTGCAGCCTGCTCACAGCAACCCCTTAGAGACAGAGCTGGGGACAGGTAAGTTATCTGATCTCCCTCCTCTCCCTCCATTGATCTCCTGCTGGTGCCCCCTAGTGACTGAGTCTAACTGGATACCAGGTGCAAGGGTGCCCTGTTGATGCAGTCTATGCAGTTGGGTCTCCTGAGGTCCCCAGAACAGGGTGGACGGGGCATATGGAAGGAAGGTCTCCAGTCAACACTGCATGAGTATCTGCTGAAAGAGTGACTGTCATGTTCACAGAGCATGTCCCCGAGGTAGTGAATTTTATTCTGCACTTAACCCTCCATCTGTCCTTTCCTCCCTCCCTCCTTCCCTTCCTCTATTTGCCTCTCTCACTCACTCACTCACTCCATTTGTATTACTTGCTGTGTGCTATACAGGAAAGGGGACCCCCCCCGAAAAAACCCCAGACTTGTCTTTTGGAGGGTGGGCCCCTTGTAGTACAGGCTTCTCCTGCTAGGTAAGTGTTTTAGAAACCCATCAGCATCAGTGTACCAACTAGCATTGTTGTGAGAAGCTGTGTTCAGCTTCAGAAGAAATTTTTTTTTGGAGATTCTTTCAACATGTTTGCCCATTTCATGATGGGTGGTTTGTGATGCACCTCTCCACACCATGCTGAATGTTCAGCAGTTTTTTTGTGTGTTTGTTTTGTTTTTTATATATTATAGAGACAAGGTCTTACCAAGCTGCCCAGGCTGGTCTCGAACCCGCGGACTCAGATAATCTACTTGTCTCGGCCTCCCAAAGTGCTGGGATTATAGGCTGAGTCACTGAGCCCGGCCATGTTCAGCAGTTTTTGACCAAAAATGGGATAGCCCCATGCCCCATCCTCCCTATTCACCCCATCTTGCCCTGAGTGACTATTGTTTGTTTCCCTGGGTGAAAAAAGTCCAGGGAAATGTTTTGCTGATGTGGAAGAGGTGAAACAAAAAAACAGCAGAAGCACTAAAAGGCATCAAAATGGATGAGTTCAAAAACTGTTCTGAGCAGTGGAAAAAGCATCTCAGTAGGTGTATTGTATTAAATGGAGAGAACTGTAAAGGTGACTGAAGTTTAAACATGTAAAAATACACAATTTTTTAATAAATAAATTCTGGTTTTGGGGGGATCCCCTCATACGCCAAACCACTGTGCTAAGCAAGTTCCAGGGGCACAAGAACAACAGACACTATTGTCAGGAATAGCACATTGGGGTAAAAATATGACGGTATGATGATGACCTTTGACCAGGAACACAGAAATGCTTATTCTCTGTGCTGTCCCAGCCACACTCCCCTGCATGGTTCCTGACAGCAATACACGCGTGGAGAGTAGAGTGATGCAAAGCGAGCTGTCATTGTTCGCTGAGACCAGGAAGCTGGGCCTCTTCTTGCCTCACCAAGTGCCATAAGCCAGAGTGGGCCAAAGGCCTTTCCTTTCCACCCATAATTCCAACCCCAAATCTTAGAAATAATCATTCTGATTAGAGCAAAACCTGCCCTTATCCTAGTTCCCTCTACCCTGGTGTTCAGCCTGTTCCCTGCTTAGGGATGTTTCTTCCTGTATCACTCAGGAAGTTTAGTGCTCCTTCTAGGCCATCTTGTTTCCTCCCATACTCAGACCACCTGTAGGAAGAACAGATTATCTGTATTTACAAAGGGATTTTAGGAGGGATGGCGAGAACTTCTGATCCCAGCTATCAAAAGCTCCCTCCACCTCTTGGCTGACACCTGAAATTCTACCTTCACCACTCAATTCTTTGGCTTGACTTTGCTACGAAGGCAATGCCGGTCAGCAAGAAGAGAAGGAGGTATTGAGTGACAAAAAGATAAGGCTAAGAGCATGGAGGAGCACCTTAGGCCAAGACAGTTTTGCCTAGAGTTGGCCCTCCTGGTCTGGCCGAAATGCTGTTCAGTGATGCAACTTACTTGAGAGTTTACCCCTCTCTTCTTCCCTCTTTTTTTTTCTTTTTGTAGTTCGTGATTTTAAACAAAGGCATAGAGTTGTGTAACCACCACTACAACTAGGATGTAGACCAGTTCCATCACTCCTTCCGAATTTCTTTCCACTACTTATACTCACACTCTCCCCCGCTGCCCGTGGGAGCCACTGATCTATTCTCCATCATTATCACTTTGTCTTTTTTTGACTATAAACTGTTTTATTTTATTATTATTTTGTATTTTCCTTATTTTATTTTAAAGATGTGCGGTACAAGTCAGGATTAGGTACATAGGTACATAAGTGGTCTATATGGAGAAGTTTGAGTGTCCCACTGGTCTTCACTTCCCCTGGTGTAGGATCAGGTACCTTTAGTGATGTGATGTGCCCCATCCCCCCACCCTTACCCCTCTCCCAGCAGTATCCCATTACTGCCAACCCCACTCTTGTAGTATTGTGATAAATGCTCAGGACCCACTTATGAGTGAGAACATGTGGTACTCAGTTTTTTGTTTCTGTGACAGGTCACTGAGTATGATGGACTCTAAATCCGCCCAAGTTGTTGTGAAGTCCATAGTTTTGTCCTTCCTTATGGCTGTGTAATATTCCATCATGTGTATGTACTACATTTTTAAAAAAATCCAGTCCACTTTAGATGGGCAGCATGGTTAGTTCCATGTTTTTGCTATTGTGCATAGTGCTGCAGTAAACATACATGTGCAGGTATCTTTTTTGTAGAATGATTTGTATTCCTTCGGGTATATTCACAGAAGGAGGATTGCTGGGTCATATGGAAGCTCAATTTCTAGATCTTTTAAAAATTGCCACATTGTTTTCCATAGAGGTTGTATTAATTTATACTCCCATCAACAGTATAGAAGCATTCCCTTTTCTCCACATCCTTTCCAGCATTGGTTGTTTTTTTATTGATTAATGATGGCCATTCTTACTGGATACCTCAATGTGATTTTATTTATTTATTTATTTTGAAAGTGAGAAAGCAAGATGTATTGAGAGAACAGAGAAGCTCCCACAGTGGGAGGGGACCCAAAGGGGTTGCCCCTCTGGGGCCAAAAACCTGGTGCTTATATAGCCCTAAGTCCAAGCCGATTGGCTAGCACTAGCTGTGAGCTGTAGCTGTTCTGATTGGTCAGTATTAAGGACCAATTGGCAGGAGGTAGGGACCTAATGGTGAGCTGACTGGTTGCTTTTTCGATCCCAGCAGTGAGTGCCTAAGCTCTAGCTTGAGAGGCTCCCAGGGAACTTGTTTACCAATGCTGAGCCTGAGAGAACTACTGGGAATTCGCTGCATTGTTACCAGAGGACCTGCCTGTCTGTCTGCCTAGCCTTTCTCTAGCTATCTCCTGTCTCATTACCCCCTCTGGAGTAGTAACCCTAACTGCCTTAGGGAATAAGGATGATGACCCATCAGGCTACTTCCTGCTGATCGTGGACATTGTATGGGGATGGCAGCGAGGGATCCTCTGGAGGGCGATCTAAAGGTCCTCGGTAGAAAGAAGCTTCCATACAAGGTCCCATATGCATCACCATTTGGAATTTGACGGCCTCTAGGTGAGAAGAAAAAAAAACTTTACAAGCAGGTTAACTATACATGGACCAAACACAAGCAATACAACAAAAGGAGATATTAAGAAAAAAAACCCATGTACATATTTTGGAGATCCCTAGAGGATAAAAAAAGATTGTAACCAACTGGGTCCTGAAACTGCCTGCTTTTGTAAAGAGTCAATGATTTTATTATTGTTTTAGAACCTGTAATGTCTCTTGTACTTGGAAAGAAGTGTTAATATGGAAACAACAAGTTTCATTTAATAATGCGCATGATCCTCCACATTCCATTGTGATCATATCCAACATTTGAATAAACACCCTGTTGAGCCATGTACATAATGATGGGTGAGAGAGGGTGCTTATAAGAAGCTAGGACTAATGATATTAAAAACAGGAAGCAAGATAGAGTAGGCATTTTGCTTGTTTCCATGAGGGAAACTTCTAGGGAAGAAAACAATCCCATGGATGCTTAGAAATGAGGGGTCCTTGACAGAGACGTCTAAAGGTACAAAACAAGATGAAAACAAAGGCAGCAAGTATAGGTAGAACCATCAGGAGGAAATCCATAGGTAGTAAGTAGTGGCACTTAGCTTTTACAATCTTTAGTTTGATTTTGTATGCTCTTCTGGGTCAGCTGAGGCAACTTCTCCTGGACTCCATGCTTTCACTCCTACCGTCGAGCCCCATGTTCGGGCGTCAAAACTGATGTGGATTTTTCAGGTCAGCCTGGGCTTCGAGAGTCTCAGCTCAATGGGTCAGTCAGCCAAGCCCCAGAGAGGGTAGTTTGGAGGGGCTGGTAAGCCGAGCCCCAGAAGTGGCAAGTCAAGCCCTGAGAGTGTTGCAATTCAGTGGGCTGGCAAGCCTAGCCCCTGGAGCGTTGGCTCTGATGGGCTGGCAAGCCAGGCCCTGAGAGTGTTCCTGGTTTGGTGGGCTGGCAAGCCTAGCTCCCGAGGTGTCACAGCTTTGGAGTTTCGCCTTCTTCCGGCAGCTCTCCTGGTTCAACCGGCTCTGTTGGCTGGCAAGCCAGCCTCTGGGGTGCACGGCTCTTCGGCTCCGACGATCTTCTGCAGCTCTTCAGGTTGCAGCTCTTCAGGAATGAGGTTCTTGTCTCATGCCCTGGAAGACGAGGAACACGGACAGCCGGAAAGTGAGAAAGCAGGATCTATTGAGAGGACAGAGAAGCTCCCACCATGGGAGGGGACCTGAAGGGGTTGCCCCCCAATGTGGTTTGAATTTGCATTTCTCTGATGATTGGTGAAGCTGAGCATTTTACCATGTATCTGTTGGCTTTTCATTGTCTTCTTTTGAGAAGCGTCTATTCATGTCTTTTAACAGGACTGTTTGTTTTTTTCCCTTTGGCTCGTTTGGGTTTCTTATAGATCCTGGATGTTAGGCGTTTGTCAGATATACAGTTAGCAAATATTTTTCTCCCTTCTCTGGGCTGTCTCCCCTCTCTCTTGATGGCTTCTTTTGCTTTGTAAAAGCTTTTCAGTTTGATGGGGTCCCACTTGTCTGTCGTATCTCTTAAGTCATGGGCTTTTGGAGTTATGATCAAGAACTGGCTACCTATTTCAATACTCATGAGGGTGTCTCTTGTGTTTTCTAAGACTCTTATAGTTTGAGGTTTTACGTTTAGGTCTTTGACCCATTTAGAGTTGATTTTTGTGTACGGTGATAGGTAGGAGTCCTATTTCAATCTTTTGCATGTGGTCAGCCAGTTTTCCCAGAACCATTTGCTGAATAGGGTCTCCTTTCCCCAGTGGTTGTTGGTGGAAGCTTTGCCGAAGATGAGTTGGTTGAGAAATAGAGGCTTTGCTTTCGGAATCTCTATCCTATTACATTGGTCTATATGCCTGTTTTTGTACCAATACCAGGTTGTTTTGATTATTGTATCCTTATCATAAAGTTTAAAGTCTGGACGTGTGATACTCCCCACTTGGTTTATTTTGTCAAGGATTGTTTTGGCTATTCGTGGTCTTTTTTGTTTCCATATGAATTGGTGTATTGTCGTTCACTTTTTCTTTTCAAGAATGACATATAAATGGAGTCATACAGTGTGTAACCCTTGAGACTGGCTTCTTTCACTCAGCATAATACCTGTGAGATTCATCCAGGTTGCTGTGGGTTACACCATCTGTTTTGATCTCGCATGTATCACATCTGCCCTCACTCAACAACATAATGCCTGCAATCTGGAGACTAGAACATTGTACTGTCTGGTGCTCAACTCTTATGAAGAGCCTGTGTTGTAGTCAGGATCATTTGTTTGTGAAGACTTCACCCAAGAAAATGGGAGTTTATTGTAAGGATTCAGGTTTCTCCTGAGAATTCTAAAAGAGGGCGTTCATCATAGGCAATTTGGAAATGGGAGGTTGTTTTGGATCCAAGGCAGCTAGTATATGATAGTGACCCAGAAGATAGCATATGATCACTATCTCTCTTGGAGCTGTGCGGTCTCTCCCTCCTATTGTTTTCTTCCTGTGTGTCTATGTGCTCTCTGTGTATAGACATCTGGCTTCACCTGGTTACATGTAATATTTACTTCCCTCTTCCATGGCCATTACAACCTCTCCCTCCTTGCCCTTAGGACCATTCAGCAGTGGCCCCTGCTTCCAACCAGGGCTTTGGATTCAAATTCCTGGAGAGTAATCTGATTGGCTCTGCTCATTTTTCAAGCTAGGTAGCATAGGTCTCTGGCCATCTGATGAAACACCTACTCTGTTCTAACCACCAGTGTCCAGTTCTGGTGGGGTCGTGGTGGCTCAGTAGAGAAGATTCTTTAGAAGAGGGTGGATTGGAGGGTGGGCAGGCAATGATTGACAGCTCTAGTATTTTTCATTAAGAGAATACTCATTATGGAGGATGGTTGAAAGCGCTATTCCTCCATATTCATTTCTTCAGATATTCTGTTCTTTAAACTTTGATCAAACCAGATTTAGGAAAGACACATCGAGGCCATCTTGCTTGACCTCCCACAGACTACGTTCACTGCACCGTGTTTTGTATCCTGCTGACTTTCACTAAGAGACATTACAAGAAGGAGCCCTAGTGAAACTATAACTGCAATTTTTTGTTGTTGTTGAGGACATTACTCACGCAGTGGTTCTAATGTGAAGTTCCATGTGAGATATTTAATTTAGAGATAAATTGAAGGATATACTTTACCTCCCCTAAGGAATTGGCACATTGCCATCCTTTTGAGTAAGGAAGACTGGTTAGTTACCCAGTCACCCTCTGTGTTGGTACCCAGAAAACTCAGTTCCCAATAAATCAGGATGCGGCTATAGCAGCTGCCCAGCCTCTGGTGATCTCCATATCTTTGTTTTTGTCCTAGTCTTGGCATAGTCTTTTTTTCTTGATCTTGAGTTTCAAATGTACATTTGTTCCCTGTGACCCATCTCATAATATTTCAAAGGATAAGGACAGATATAAACAAATAAAACCATGTTTGAGAGAGTAATGGGCTAGGGAGTCTAGCTCCTGGCCCCAGGCTGCCATCTTGTCTGTCCCATGAGGTCTCTTTCAATAACAAATGTCCACTGAGCTAACAATAACAGTCACAAGCTTTTCAAGGTGAATAAAACCTAAGCAATCATGAAATATGCATTGGGAATTGTAGCAAGAGTTCCAAGGACTTACTTGCATCATCTCATCTAATCTTTACAACATCCTCAGGAGTAGATGTTAGGACAAGTTACTTAAAATTCACCAAGCATCGACTTCTTCATTTGTTAAAAGGAGATAACAATACCTTATCTCTAAAGCTATTATACAAGTTAAATGAGATAAAGAATACATGATACTAAGGCAGTGTGTGACACATAGTAGGTAGTCAAAAAATATTAGTGCCCTTTCCTGCTCTGTCCATATGTGTCCTGCCGGTAATCTCTCCTATCATCTTTGGTGAACATCTCACGTCTGTCATGTGATTTTTTTGGTGATTTTATCACATCTAAATCCTCTTCAGTGCATTGGTTCTCTCATCTGCATATGTTTAACTTATTTGACCATGGCCATGACAGGAAGGATGCCTAATATCCCTTGCCCAGTCACAAGCACTGAAAGATAATTTCTGATAACCCTAAAGATGAGATTTCACCTGCGGACATTTGTGGCACCCACACTGGGTCTGAGAATTAACCAAGGAAAGTTTTGTTTTCTGTAAAAAAGTGGGCTGAACTTGATGGACCCCTTGGCTTTCTTTTGTGGGGATGGAACTTGGGAAAGGGGTTGTGCTCAGTGGAGGAGCTCTAGAGTCATTCCTGTTGACCTGACCTGTCTATATCCCTGAAGGGGTTCACTGATGCGCCTCTGACAGCAACCGCTCCTTGTACTGTGGGACAGTTGGGAGCCATTAAGCCTTGGCTGTGCCTTTCTAATCTTTGTTATAATCTATCATGGGGCCCATGAGTATTTAGCCAGAGAGACTACTCCTGAGCACCAGTGACACAGAGCAGGTCAATAGCAGGTCAACTGTTTCATAAAGCCACCGGGGGCTGCCTAGCACAGCAGTGCTCGGCAAGGCATCGGCGCCAGGCAGATCTGAAATGGACACTGTGATCCTCTGTGCACAGAGCTCTGTGTAGGGAGCCAATTAGAACCTGGGAGACTGCCTCATCTCAAATCTACCTGCAACCCCTTGAAGGAGAGACCAATTTTGTCATTGAGGGAACAAAAGAGAATATTTATGCAGAACCCATGAGATTCCACTTACATTTCACATCCCTTTAATAGACTGTGGCTGCTAGGAACAATGTTTTCTCATTATTAATAATTTCCTGAACATTATTCCAAATCAAGCTGCCGGGAGACCAGGCTGATAGCAAGAATTAGGACGCTACATCTCCAGTTTCCACCCAGATGATTTAGAATTGAAGGTCTCAGTCAAATGTTTTTAACCGACCTTCATCTCAGACATTGAATGACTGAGAATCTGATGGCACAGGAGGCTTCATTTTCTAGTCACTGACCTTGACTTCAAACTTTGAATTACACAGAAAATAGGAGTTTTTGTACCCAAGAGGATCAAGGAAAGAGAAACAATTGGAAATCTGCCATGGGAGGCTCCCGGGTCAAGAACTCTATCCAGCCCCCTGGAGTTCCTATCACACCTGCTTAAACTTGAACTAGAGGGAGCAACCTTTCTATGATTTTAGATAATTTCTCTTGGGCATCCAGCCTTGGGAAAGTAGATGCAACTCCCATGTATACATACATGACACCATTTATACATATATGCCCCATTAACATACATGTCCCCACCTATATATACATGCCCCCATTCATACATACAAGCCCCCAATTATGCATACATGCCCTCACTTATACATATATGCCCCTACTCATACAAACATGCCTCCACTCATACATACGTGCACCTACTTATGCATCTACGCCCCCACTCATACATACATGCCTCCAATTACACATGCATGACCCTACTTATACATGCATGCCTCCACTTATACATATGTGCTCCCACTCACACATATGTGCCCCTGATTATTCATATATACATGCCTCTGCTCATACTTATGGGCTCCCACTCATGCATACATGCCCCCCACTTATATATGTGTGCCCCACTCATACATATGTGTCCCCACTCACACATACGTGCCCCCTCATACATACATGCCTCCATTCATACATATGTGCCCCTACTCATACATATATGCCCCCGCTTATACATACATGCCCCTGCTCATACATACATACATGACCTCACACATACATACATACCCCCTCTTATACATACATGTCCCCACTTACATGAGGAGGATCCCAAAAAAGGAATTTATTTACAAAAACTAGTGCATGTATTCTTACATGTTTAAACTTCAATCACCTTCAAAGTACTCTCTGTTTGATGCAATACCCCTATCAAGATGCTTTTTCCACGCTCAAAACAGTTTTTGAACTCATTAATTTTTATGCCTTTTAGCACTTCTGCCATTTTTTGCTTCACCTCTTCCACATTGGCAAAATGTTTTCCTTTGAGAACTTTTTCATCAGGGAAACAAAAAAAAGCTGCTCAGGGCAAGATCTGGTGAATAGGGAGGATGGGGCCTGGAGGTCATGCTGTTTTGGGTCAAAAGCTACTGAAGACTCAGCACAACGTGGGGAGGTGCACTCATAAATCACCCGTGATGAAATGTGCAAAAGCCTTGAAAGAATCTCCAAAAAACATTCCCTGAAGTTGAACGCAGCCTCTCACAACAATGCTAGCTGGTACACCGATGCTGATAGGTTCCTAGAACACTTACCTAGAGGGAAAAGCCTGTACTACAAGGGCCCACCCGTCAAAAAAAAATCCTGGCTATTTTGGGTCCTCCCTCATACATACGTACCCCTATTCATACATACATGATCTCACTCATACATACACGCCCCTCCTCATACATATGTGCCCTGACTCATACATGCATGCTCTCACTCATACATACATGCTCCCACTTATGCATACATGCCTTCACTTATACATACAGGTTCCCACTTGTACATAAATGCCTTCAGTCATACACACATGCCCCACTCATGCATATGTGTCCCCACTTATACATACCTCCAGTTTTACATTCATGCCACCACTTAGACATACACACTTCTACTTAGATATACATGACCCGACTCGTACATATGTGTCTCCACTTATATGTACATACCCCTGCTTATGTCAACATGCCCCCACTTACATATACATGCCTGCGCTTATAAATACACGCCTCCATTTATACATGCATGCCCCCGCTTATACATACATGCCCCACTTAGACAAATACAGATACAAACCCCTTCAACATAGGCTCCCTCTGAGAGATCCTCATTTGAAGACTTGACACTTACATGAGTCATCTCCCTGCAAAGAGAAGGTGGAAGAGCTAGAGATACAGATAATTGTAGCCCTGTCCCTGCCAGACAATAACACTACTGTCCAGAATCTCTGGGGCCTTCAGTACCGTGCCAGATGGACTTTCTTCATCCTTTGTGTTTCCCCTTCCAGGAAACCAGATGTCATAAGCTTAACAGAACCTGCGATTCCACCCAACATCTGGATACTTCTCCTTCAGATCTCCTCTCTCTGAAGGCAGCCAGAAACCTCCCCAAAGAGGATGGACGCTGAGCCGGTGAGAACGAGAAGGAGGGAAAGGTGACAAAGGAGAAAGTCAGACCAGGGACCAAGCAACCTACAAAATGCAGCACATGTACATATGGTTGGAGACTCCATTATAATGTGTCATGTGTGCCTAAAATTTAAATCTGGGTTTTGACCATTTTTTACTGTGTCCCCCACACAGTTTTACACAACATTCACCCTTACTACATGGGACACACATGAATTTTTTTTTTCTATCCCAGCCTATCCTACCCCATTCTATCCTCCATTCAAAGCCTTTCTGTTCTATTTCATTTTTTTAAGGGAGTGGTGGCTACTCACTAAATTAATTTTATGATCCACTAATAGATCATAACTGGCAATTTAAAAAATAGTGGTTTGTTAAAATTCATGGATGTACAGACTTCCGGAATCATAGACAGTTAGAACCATAGATCATCTCTTTCTAGTGTAACCTCATTTTCCGAGTGAAGACACTGAGCCTTAAAGAGGTTGTAATTCATCCTCGATTGTATACCTGGTTGATGGCAGGACTAATGTTCTTTCTGCATTTCACATGGAGGCAGGAGGGAGTGTGATTTGGGGCAGAGACTGGGTTGGAATTGTAGACACATTCTGTTCAGAGCTCTGCAACCTAATGCAAATCACACCATTTGGCCTCAGTTTCCTATAAAATGGGCTGTTGTGAGGACCAATTAGGTAAGACATAGGGAAGGCTTTGCAAGCACCGAAGTCCAAATATAAAGTGTAACTATTTTTCTTTTTCTTGGCAACAGCCTGTGATGCAGGTGCCATCTGTATTCCTTGTCAGCTGTCCTACAACAAAGACACCCTGGCTTCGGAACAGAAAAGAAAAACATGTCTGTGCAGCAATTGGTCTCTTTCTCGTCATCATCCAGGGACCCCCAAGCTTCTTACTTTACCCTTTCCTATTTTTTTCTGATTTGTTTTTTACTCCTTTATTTGTCTTGTAATTCTTGCCATTTTATAACAGAAATCTTTATCAATGTGTCTTGATTTCCGGGTCTTCTTAAATTAGTCAAGGCCTGTGCACAGTCAGAAATAAACAGCCCATATAGAGATGATATACAAGTTCAAAAGCGTCTGTGCAGGTCTAGAGCAACCTATAGATCCAAGTCTCTCTCAATGTGGGAAGTGGAAAGGGGCAGACTAGCCACCTGAAAATCCGTCTGAGATGTTCCACCTGTGCCTAAGAGGATGATGTTCTACAAACAGAATCAGCAGGCACGAGCAAGTCACATGGGTCCTGTCCTCAGCTGGTGACAGGGGAGAACCGTATTGTCTCTGGGACTTCTAGGTGCGTGAGATTTTCCCTGATCCAAATGTAAGCTTGTGTGAATGGTCTCATGTGGGAGAACCCATCATTCATGTGATGGCTTCAGATGGCATCTAGAAGACAGTCTTGTGCACAGGTGGCCTGTCAGAGGCTTTACTTGAATGTTCAGGTTGTTCAGGAGGCTTGTGAAGGTCTCTGGAGGCTCAGGGGAGAGGTGACATGTTGTGGCTCCCCTGGCAGCTCCTCGTACTCAGTATACCCCGACTAAATGCTTTTGGAAGAAAAGATGAGCTCGGTATGGCCCTTTGGTCACTCTGGGGCCATTTCTCTGCTCTGCACTGGAAAGGGTTCAAGAAGCTGAAGTCCACTTCTCTGAGGAACTTGATATGTCTTAGAACCACAGGAAAACGTTTTGGCTGGAAAACATTTAAATAAATCCATCCGCGTATTAATCCTGTCTCGTATTTGAAAGATCTCAAAAGGGTAATGCTTATTTTGTTTTTTCTCTTATCAACATAAATTCTGCTCAAATATCTGGCTTAGTTTCCTTAGTAATTTATGCATTTTCGGTTCAGTGATTTTCTGCAGAACCAGCCTTTTATGAGAAACTAAAATTTTCCCTGGGAGAAAATTGCCTTCTCTGTCACTATAGTCTATATTTAGTGCATAACCACCTGTGTGACATGACCTGAATTTCCACATGTAAAATGAAGCTGTACCTGGAGAGGACATCTCTTGATGGTGGTTAAGAGCACAGATTTGGGATTCAGGCTGCCTGAGTTTGATCCCTACTTTTCCACTTACTAGTGCTGTGACCTTGGGAACATTACTTAACCCATCTGTGTCTCAGTTATTTTCATATATAAATTGGGGATGATAATAATAGTATCCATGTTTCAAAAATTGCATGAGTTAATGCAGTATCCAGTTACAGTAACTCCTATGACAGATTTAGTGTTTTGTTTTTCCTGAGATGATCTGTAAGGTCCCCTTAAAAATGGGAGATAAGATTATAATAATGATATTCTACATCAGAATAGCTACTCAGGTTATTGTTTATAAGACGTGTCTTCATATATTATCCTTCAGATGAGGAAATTGAGGCTAAAAAACTAAGTGACTTGTTTAAGGACATACTTTTTAAAAAGAGCACAGCTGGGTCTAGAAGTAAGAATTCTGATTCCCAGTTTCTGGCATTTTCTTCATAGGATGATGCCATTCCGCTGGGTAGGGATACATTTCATTTTATTAAAACCGTGCCACTATTTTCCAAATTGATAGATGCCACCATAGACTCAAAAGCATTCGTAGCTTCTCCTGTCCTAGTCTATTTTAATTAGGATTACAATAGCTGCTCTAACAGATAAACCCAAACTCAGTGGCTTAACACAATAGCGATGTATGTATCACTCGTGTAAGGTGCAACATTATTGTTCTAGTTTGGGAGGTGACCTTCCATGTGGCCATTCAAGGACACAGACTTAAAAGTGTAAAATATCCTCCTCTAGGACCCTGGAGTTCATTCCTCCCAGGTGGTGGGTGGGGCAAAAGATCATGGATATTGTTCACTCACTTTTTAACCACTTTGATCCAGAAGCAGCACGCTTCTTCTTCAATAGCAAAAGCTAGTTGTGTAGCCTTACCCAGGTGTGAGGGGGGTTAGAAAATGTAGGACTTCTTGACAATACTGTCTGGACTGTCACTTCTTGACAGCGCTGTAGGGGAGTATGAATTTTAGGCCACCAGCTGGTCGTTTCTGCCACGCTCCTTCACTCCACACTCAGCCACTTGCCAAGCTGTGCCCATTCTCTTTCCAAATTTTCTCTTATATTGACATTTCCATTCCCCTCACTGCCACCCTGGTTCGAGCCCTTCTAATCACACACTAGTATAGCATCATAGCTACTCAAGTGGTTTACTGCTTTTATTTTCTATACTTTTCCATAGTTGCCACATGACACAGAGTAATCATCCTGGACGGCTCTTTCAAAATGTCATTTTTCAGGGGCTCTATTTAGTGACAACTCAATAACAGTGATTGTATTCCTAAGTGTGTCAGGCACAGTGTGAGGCCCTGAAGGGGCACGTACATGAATAATACTTGGCTCCTGCATTTAAGATGCTTGCAGAATAGTAGCGGAGATAATGTGCTTACAGTGAACTGTGGACCAGGACAGAAAGTAAATGTGATGACAGAAGTACCAATAAACAGCTATATATGTATAGAAGGGGGAGATATTAACTGCTTGGAAAGGGAGAGCAACCCTGGTTAAGGGGAAGGTGAAACACAAGACTTGGGAGGAGGTAATGAGAGTTTACTTAGTTCCGGAAACTCAGCTCAAATCTCCAGGCCTGGGTGAATTTCATTTCAGGGAGCTGAGAGACGTACAGCTGATACTGCTTGGTAGCTGGGTAACCTTCAGGGCATGGTGGTGATTTAGAAAGGTGCTGAGAGGTTAGAGATAAGCAGATGACTGAATTTTAAAAAGAAAAAGAAAAAAAAGGAGATAGGAGGTTCTATATTCTATAGTGTAGAGAGTTTTATATCTATATGTAAAAAATGTGGAAATTATTAATAGGGAGATGGGGTTGACCTGGGCTCACTATAAACAAATCACTTCAGATTGGTCTTGTTTTCTCTCTTTTAACAGGATCATTAGAGTTAAAGATCAATGAAAGATAGAGATTGAGTTCATCTGAATTTCAGCTGGACTTTTGATTAGTTGGAATGAAATTCTTATGGAGAGGTTGAAACAATGTAGCCTGGATGATTGTGTGGTTTGGTGGATTTAAGTTGTCAAATGAATTAATATAAACATGGAGGGGGGTTTGTAGAGGTCTGTTCCAGGACCCTGTCATTGTCTTCCACCCTTTAAAAATAATTAATAGTTTTGGCCAAAGTCTTGATTCTCAAGTATATGGTTTATGTGAATTTGGGAGTTAAGCTAATACCTTTGAGGTAGTGAATTCTTAGAATTCTCTGGGTGATTTTCTAAATTTGAGGTTTAAATGGGGGAAAAAAGAGATATTGTCCTATATATGATCATTTTCTTCTGTTTATTTCCATTTCCTCTTTGGAAAAGATCGAAGCCAAAGAATTTCTAATTATATTTTGTCTTACAAGTGGTGACATATTAAAAGTGTTTGTACCAGTCAGCATGACTCAGCCAAAGTGCGTCCTTGGTTATTAAATTCAAAAAAGAAGTGGTCAAATAGAAGTTAGTTTCTAAATTCTTTGCCAGGGTTTTAGGAGGAAATATTTCAGTGAATTATACCTCTTCCCTGCCTTCCCACCCAATACACTGCTCCCTACTTCTGAAGTGTCAGCCTTGGGGAAAAAAATCAGTGGGAAGCCTGCTGTGCTCTTTTGAAAAGAAGGCTGAAGGCTCAGCATTAACACCTGAGGCCTGCATGTGAACTGGAAGTTTATAGTTGGTAGCATCAGGAGATTCCCAAAGACTCATCTCTACTTCCCTGAGTACCACAGAATGAAAAAAAGGGGGGCCTGCCAAACTGAGCCATGGTTTAGATGGAGTGATTAAAGTCATGCCAATACCATTTCAAGGAGAAGGACCCTGGATTACGAGCATCTTCTACTCTTGGGTCAGAGCAGGGGGAACATAGGGTGAGTCTGTGCTCCTATGTGGATTTCTTTTTCTTTGCCAGTGCCCAGTGCTAAAGCCTACTTCATTCAGTTGAGTCATGCAATGGGCTACCCTCTGAGTCACTGAAGACCTACATCTGGAAATATTAAAACAAAAGGCACATAACCCCATGCCAGTGATGTTGTAGAAGGAGTTCCTAAACAGGGAAGAGAAAGGAAGGCTTTAGGAGGAAGACCTTGGAATATCCCTTTGGGTACTAAAAATGTCCAAACTCTTGACTTGCCATTAATACTCTCCACTGTTTGCTTCAGAGCTTGGACTTCAGTGTCAGAAATATATGAGTCTTAGTCCTAATTTTACCATTTAATTTTGAAACATTAAACAAGTAAGTTTACTCTTCTATGCCTCAGTTTCCCCATCTGTAAAATGTTAATATAATACTAGTATGTCAACTGTTGACTCCTCAACAGATAACTAAAACAAATAAACAAAAAACCTATTGCTCAAGCTAACTTTATTAAACATATTGCAGTAAAAGGGAGATTATCATTTTCCAAAGTCTTTATAGTGTCTCAGAAGAGGAAGTCAAAGGTATTTATGTAATCCTTCCCAAACTCTTCCAAAAAATAAAAGAACATGGAAACACTTTCAAACTCTTTTCATGAGGCCACATTACACTGATACCAAAGCCAGAAAGACACCACAAGAAAAATAAAACAAATCAAAACTACAGGCTGATATTACGGAAGAACATAAATACAAAAATCCTTAACAAAATATTGGCAAACCAAATTCAACAGAACACTGAGAGGATCATATACCATGACTTAGTAGAATATGTTCCTGGAATGCAAAGATGGTTCAACATATGCACATCAATCAATTTGATACACCATATTAGCAAAATGAAGAATAAAAAATTATGTAATCATCTCAATAGATGCAGAAAAAAGCATTTGATAAAGTTAACATCCTTTACTGATAAAAACTCTCAACAAACTAGGAACTTACCTTCACCACATATAAATAGTGCACAGCTAACATTATATTATATGTAAAAAACTGAAAACTTTTCATCTAAAATCTAGAATAAGGCAGAGATGCCCACTCTCACCACTTCTCTTTAACATTGTACTGAAAGTTCTCATCAGAGCAATTAGAAAAAAAAATAATAAAAGGCATCCACGTCAGAAAGGAAGAAGTAAAGTTATCTCCAATTACAGATGACATGATATTATGTGTAGAAAACTCTAAAGACTCCACCAAAAAACTGTTTAAACTAATACACAAATTCAGAAAAGTTTCAGGATATAAAATTAACATATAAAAATCAGTTGCATTTCTATACACTAACAATAAATTATTCCAAAAAGAAATTAAGAAAACAATCTCATTCACAATAGCATCAAAAAGAATAAAATACTTAGAAATAAACTTAGCCAAGAGGTTAAAAATTTGTGAATGAATGAAATAAATAAAAGCTGACACAAATAAATGAAAAGTCATTCTATATTCATAGATTGAAAGAATTAATATTTTTAAAATGCTCACACTATCCAAAGTGATCTGCAAATTCAGTGCAAGCTCTATCAAGATCCCAGTATCAGTCTTTATAGAAATAGAAAAAAATTGTAAAGTTCATATGGATCCACAAAAGACCACAAATAGCCAACACAATATTGAGAAAGAAGAACAAAAGTGGAAGCAGCACACTTCCTTATTTTGAAATATATTACAAAGCTACAATAACCAAAAGAGTGTGGTACTGGCATAAAAGTAGACATACAGAGCAAGGAAACAGAAAAGATAGGTCAGAAATAAACCCATGCATATATAATCAAATGAGCTTTGACAAAGGTGCCAAAAATATATGATAAGAAAAGGATAGCCTCACCAATAAATGTGTTGGGAAATTGGATATCCACATGCAATGAAATTGAACCCTTATCTTACATCATACACAAAAATCAACTTAAAATAGATTAAAGACTTGAACTGAAGACCTAAAACTATAAAACTCCTACAAGAAAACGTTGGCCTCAGTGATGATTTTTTAAAATATGACACCAACAGCACTGACAACAACAACAAAAAAATAGACAAGTGGAACTACATCAAACTAAAAAGCTTTGACACAACAACAACAAAAAAAATCAACAGAGCGAAAAGGCAATCTACAGATTGGAAGAGAATATTTTTAAGTCATATGTCTGATAAGGTAGTTAATATCCAAAATACATGAGGAACTTCTGCAACTCAATGTTAGATAGATAAATAGATAACTCAATTAAAAGTGGAGCCATGAGCCAGAGCAATGAGGCAGGAGAAATACAGGTATACAAATTGGAAAAGGAGAAATCAAACTATCTCTGTTTGCTGATGATATAGTCTTATATCTAGAAAATCCTAAAGACTCCTCCAGAAGACTCCTGGATTTGATAAATGAGTCCATTAAAGTCTCAGATTACAAAACCAGCACACACAAATCAGTAGCCCTACTATACATGAGTAATGACAAAGCTAAGAATCAAATCAAGAACTCAATTCCATTTATAATAGCTGCCAAAAAAATAAAATACCCAGGAATATATTTAACCAAGGAGGTGAAAGACCTCTACAAGGAGAACTGCAAAACACTGATGATGGAAATCATAGAGGACACAAACAAATGGAAAACATCCCATGTTCATGGATTGAAAGAATCGACAAATGGCCATACTAACCAAAGTAACCTACAGATTCAACACAACCCCTATTAAACTACCAACGTCATTTTTCACAGAAAAAAAAAATTTTTTTAATTTGTATGGAACCAAAAAAGAGCCCAAATAGCCAAGGCATTCCTAAGTAAAGAGAACAAAACTGTTGACATCACATTACCTGACTTTAAATTATGCTAGAAGGCTATAGTATCCAAAACAGCATGGTACTAGTCCAAAGGCAGACACATGGACAGTGGAATAGAATAGATTATTCAGAAGTAAACCCAAATTCCTACATCCAACTGACCTCTAACAAAGCAGACAAAAACATACACTGGGGAAAGGACACCCTAGTCAACAAATGGTGCTGGGAAAGTTGTATAGCCACATGCAGAAAACTGAAAACTGGATCCCTATCTCTCACCATACATAAAAATTAACTCAGGATGGTTTAAGACCTAAATGTCAGAGCTGAAACCATAAAAATCCTAGGAGAAAACCTAGGAAAACTCTTCTGGACACTAGCCTAGGCAAAAAATTTATGGCTAAGATCCCAAAAGCAAATGCAACAAAAACAAAAAATAAGCAAGTGAGACTTAATCAAACTGAAAAGCTTCTGCACAGCAAAAGAAATAATCAACAGAGTAAATAGGCAACCTACAGAATGAGAGAAAATATTTGCAAACTATACATTTGACAAAGGGCTAACTCCAGAATCTGCAAAGAACTCAAACAAATCAGCAAGAAAAAACAAAAACTCCTTTAAAAAGTGGACAAATGACATAAACAGATATCTTTCAAAAGAAGATATATGAGACCAAAAACCATGAAAAAAATGCTCAACATCAATAATCATCAGGGAAATGCAAATTAAAACCACAATGATATACCACCTTATACCAGTTATTTAAAAAATTTAAAAAACCAATAATATTGGCCTGGTTGTGGCAAAAAGGGAATGCTTATTATACACTGTTAATGGGAGTGTAAGTTAGTGCAACCTCTGTGGAAATAAGTATAAAGATTTCTCAAAGAACTAAAAGTAGATCTACCATTTGATCCAGCCAATCCCACTACTTAGTATCTATCCAAAGGAACAGTGGTCATCATACAAAAAAGACACCTGCACTCAAATGTTTATTGCAACACAATTCACAATTGCAAAGACGTGGAATCAACCTAAATGCCCATCAACTGATCAGTAGATAACAAAACACACACACACCACGGAATACGATTGAGTCAGAAGAAAGAACAAAATCATGTCTTTTGAAGCAACTTGGATAGAAGTGAAGATGATTATCCTAAGTGAAGTAATGCATGAATGGAAAACCAAACACCTCATGTTCTCACTTACGTGTGGAAGCTAAGATAAGGGTCTGTAAAGGCATATAGAACAGCATAAAGGACATTGTAGACTCAGAAGGGGGAGGATGGGAAGAAGAGAGGAGGGACGAAAAAGTACCTATGGGTACAATGTGCACTAATGAGGGTGATGGGTACCCTTAAAGCCCAGACTTCCTTACCACTATACAAAGTGGCCATGCAACACAAAATTGAAGTTAAAAAAAAAATAAGTGGGCATTCCAGTCTGTCCCTAGAACTAATTTTAAAAATGTTTTAAAAAATGAGCAAAGGAACTGAATAGACATTTCTCCAAAAAATGTACAGATGAATAACAGATATGTGAAAAGGTGTTCAACATCATTAATCATCAGGAAAATGCAAATAAAAGCCACAATGAGCAATCATCTCACCTGTTCAGATCCTATCTAAAAGATAACAAATAAATGTTGGAGAGGGAACTCATGTACCTGTAGTGTCAGTGAGAATGTAAATTGGTACAGCCATTATGGGAAACAGTACAGAGGTTCCTCAAAAAACTAAAAGTAGAACTGCCATAAACCTTGCAATCCTATGTTTGGGTAGATATCCAAGAGAAATGAAGTGACTTTGATGAATATTTGCATCGTAACATTATTCACAATAGCCTAGATGTGGAAAAAACCTGAATGTCCATGCACCAATGAATGGACAAAAAAACTTAGTGTAAATATATACATTGATATATTGTCCCGCCATGAAAAAGAAGGCAATCCTGGTCTTTATGACAACATGGATGAACCTGGAGGCCATTATGCTAAGTGAAATAAGCCAGACAGAGAAAGACAAATACCTGTGATTTCACTTAAGTGTGAACTCTAAAAACCCTGAGTCTTTTTGCACCCACTTTGCACAAAGGGGGTGAATTCCCTGCTCTGAGCTGTCTGTAGATGTAGCTGGAGGAAGCCCAGCACTTGTGCCCAGGTGATACCCTGGAAGAGGATATGCGTGAGGAAATAGCAAATAGGTACTGGAACTTCACACAGAAAGTGCTGGTGAAAGAACTGAGGAGCTAGTTTAAGGTCAGAGATGCCAAAAAAGACCATTTCAAACATGACTCATCCGATATCATTTATGGCTAATGATCTAACAGGAAAGACCAACTAGTGAATTCATAAGATGATCCTGTTTCTCGTAGGTCATGGTCATGGCATGTTAGGTTACCACTTGGAACAACATTTTTCCTCCTGGGATCTGGTAAGTTCTACATTATTTGTGAATTTAACCTTGGAAATAGAGACCTAATTTATTTTTTAGCTTAAAACTGATTATGTTAATTTATTATTTATTAAAGTTTCCATCCATAATTTATTTAACATCTTAATGAAAAATTACATTGTTTTATAATAATAGCTACCATTTTATAAATGTTGTATTTTATTACACATTATTAACTCATGCAATCCTCACAATAACCCTATAAGGACATTTTTTTTTTAACCTCCATTTTTCCTGGGACGAAACTGAAGTTCAGGGGGATTAATTAACTCACCCGATATTTCTTACTACCAAATGGTGGAACCAAAATTTGAACTTAGGTTGACTTCACTCCAAAGTCATGTTTTTAACAACGGGAGTAACTAGATATATAAAATAAGGTTTTTATCTAAAGGTAAGATTTTTTTGCTGCATGAAACTGATAGGAAGGGATCAGGGAGACATTTTGGAAGAATAGCATAAAAATATTATATTAAAAGTTACATAAGTTTTTCTAAGACATTTATATAGGTTTAGTTATACATGTATAAACTGAACTAATTATAAATAAGGAAAAAAGGCATATTTCTATTAAATGTGCTCAAAGGTACTTAGTCTTACACATTCACTTTCCCATTCTGGTTACAACAGATGTATCACTGTTAATAAATGCAAGGTAAATAGACTGGAAAATCAAAGATGGTCACAGACGCAATGTTTTTTACTTTACTTACGCAAACTGATAAGTATATAGTGGGCACAGGACTCTCAGACCCTTCAATGGGCTCTGGAGTTTACATGTATTGCTTTAAGGTCATTTACAGTCTTATTTTTCCTACCAAATAGACAATCACAGCCAATATGTTCATATAGTAGCTTATAAAAGTGGCCAGGGTGATGAAAACTAACAATTGAGTTTGTATTTTATTTTATTTATTTATTTTCTCGAGTCAGAGTCTCACTCTGTCACTCAGACAGGAGTACAGCAGAACGATCACAGCTCACCGCAGCATCAACCTCCTGGGCTCAGGCAATCCTTCCACCTCAACCTCCCAAGAAGCTGGGTAAGTTTTGGATTTTTTTGTAGAGAAGAGGTCTCGCCATGTTGCCCGGGCTGGTCTCGAATTCCTGGGCACAGGCCATCCTCCGTCTCTACCTCCCAAAGTGCTGTGACTACAGGCGCGAGTCACTGTGCCTGGCCTGAATTTACATTTTGAAATCCAAACAGGATAATGTGTATCTTCTCAAATGGTTCTCATCTTCCTTGAATCATAAAAGAAAGCATTTTTCCTCCATCTCTTGTGACTGCTCCTTCCTCACAAGTTGACTGGGACTCAATTAAATGAACATCATTTCCGGCTGATGAGATTTCTGATGTTTCCTGTGCTTTTCGTTTTTTCCTTTTCTAGCAGTTGGGAAGAAGCACCCATCACCAGCAGTGTGGCTACCGCCTTTCTGGGCATGTTGGTCACAACCCTGTCCTGCTTTCTGACCTTCGGTAAATCAATTAATCTCTGAATACATCCCCCGGCAGTGAGTATGCAGTCACCTCCTCAAACTAAAGGCAGTACACAACGACTGTGCTGCTGCAGAACATAAAATTCTTTTGGGTGAGATCCCTGCTCTCTCCAGGTTGTTCTTATCATAGAATTTTAGAGCAGGTGAGAGCATAGAGATTACCTGATTTCTTTTTTCATTGTATTGATTGGAAACTGAGACCCAGAGGTGCCCAGTGAGTCCCAAAGTGTGGCCCGTGGATCAGTGGCATCTCTGTCCTCTGGAAACTTGTTTGAAATGCACATTTTCAGACTCCACCTTATACCTGTGGGATCTGAAACTCTAGGGGTGGGACCCAGAAATCTGTATTTTAACATACGGTCCGGAGAATTCTGGGTCATGCTACAGTTTGAAGAACACTGGGTTGAGGCATTTGTCCAAGGTTTTGTAGCTGCTAGCAGGACATAAACGCAGGCTTCCTGGCACCCCATTTAAAGAGTTTTGTGCTCCATCTCTTCCTCTCTGACCCTGTCTCAGTTTACCTTTTCGGTGCTTTTTCTTGTTGGCACTCTTGGAAGCTCGCATTTGTTCACTTATTTTTAATGAGGTCCAGTCCAGCTGCTTTTTCTCCCTCTCATCTTGCTGAGAGAGTCAAGTTCAGAGGCTATTACCTAATTATATTAATTTCATGTCTGGAGATTTGAACAATAATTTCTTCAAATTGGAGTTTTAATTTGACCACAAATCCTCGCCCTGAGCAGAGGTACTGTTAGTTCTCCTGGTCCACAGACTTCTCTTTGCTTTTCAAGCAAAGTTCAGCAGCCAAGCAGATGCGTTTTCTTCACCCTTCTGGGTAGATGAGAAGGGCTGACGCCCTTTCATAAGCAATTTTCTTTTTCTAGAGGCAGTTTTCATCCTATTCTGACAAAATTACACATCAGGATTACCCCTTTCAACTTCATTCTCAAAGCACCGGCTTTGGTGCTGCTTTCGATACCCCAAGTTGAAAGAACGTGGCTTGCGGAAACTTTGGAGGCTCTTCCTCTTTGCCTCAGCAGACCCTAGGCAAGACAACCAGTCTGACCCTCTCCTACTGTTCTACAGTGATAACTCACTCCATGGGGCTGAGATTCCAAGGGGCACTCACTCTCTTAATCCTCCTCCTCTCCACCTGCCTTTCCTTTGGACTTCCTTTCTCTGGCTAGAAGCTGTTGTGGTCACAAGGCCCTGGCAGGAAGCAGTGTGATTTATGGTTTTTTTCTTCCATGAAAGAAGCTTGCATGTGGCCGAAAGGTACTTTTGAGGTTGCCTAGTCCCCTGCTTGTTATAACCTGGGCCCAGGAAACTTTGAGGGCCTTGGGAATGGATGTTTTCTTACCTTCTCTTCCTCCTCTTCTTCCTCTGGGAGCTCTTTCACGCTGGAGCTTTTCTAGGAGGTTTGGCCAAGGTCATGCCCATTCTGAAGAGCATTTAGGAGGCTGGGGGCTCTGGGGCTGAAGTCTACACATACAAAGGGTGCCAAAAAATATATACATATAGTTTAAGAAAGGTAAAACTGTAATAAAACTGTAATACTCAATATATACTGATAATGAAAGATGAATACAAGTCACGTTTGACTTCTGCAGTTACAAGAGGTGCTCAAAAAACAAACAACCCCATTATAAAATGGGCAAAGGATATGAACAGACACTTCTCAAAGGAAGACATCCGAGCAGCCAACAGACACATGAAGAAGTGTTCAACCTCACTAATCATCAGGGAGAGGCAAATCAAAACCACACTGAGATACCACCTAACCCCAGTGAGAATGGCAATTATCAATAACTCAAAAAATAACAGCTGCTGGAGAGGGTGTGGTGAAAAGGGAACACTTTTACACTGTTGGTGGGAATGCAAACTAGTGCAACCTCTGTGGAAAACAGTGTGGTGATTCCTAAAAGCTCTAAATATTGACCTCCCATATGACCCTGCAATCCCCCTATGGGAATATACCCTGAAGAACACAAATCACTCTATAAAAATGATACCTGCACACATATGTTTATCACAGCATTGTTCACAATAGCAAAAACCTGGAAGCAACCATGCTGTCCATCAAAAGAGGACTGGATTTAAAAAATGTGGTACATATACACAATGGAATACTACGCAGCCATAAAAAAGAACGACATCATGAATTTCGCAGCAACCTGGATGGAACTGAGTCCATAATACTGAGTGACCTTTCACAGAAACAAAAAACTAAGTATCACATGTTCTCACTCATATACTAGACCTTGATCATCCAACGTATTACCACAAGAAAATGACTGACAGTGTGGGAAACTATGGGGGGGGAGGGTGATGGGATTAATGGTGGTAAATATCTGTCTGGGGATGGGGAGACACCTCTTATCATCAAGGGTGCCTGAACAAAGCATTTTTGTGTGCCTAACCCCTGACTGTACCCCACAATACCATAATAAAAAATAAAAAATAAAAAATAAAAATAAAATTATTTATTTTAAAAATACAAGATAAAAGAATTTTTAGACAAGCAAAAAATGGTATAATTTACAACCTCCACACTAAGTAAAGTGATTATAGAAAAACAAACATACAAACAAAAAAGCTATCAAGATAAGTAAAAAGCCAAAGAGAGATTAGTAACTAGAGGTAAATAAAGTATGTCAAGTCCATTGAAGTGGTAAAGGTAAAAATTGTGAATTCATGTTGAAAGCTCCAAATCAGTGGTTCTTAACCAGGGAGAATTCTGCCTTTCATGAGATATAAACAATCAACAGAACAAACAGGTAACCTACAGAATGGGAGAAGATATCTGCAAACTATACATCTGATAAGGGACTAATATCTAGAATCTACAAATAACTCAGAGAAATCAGCAAGAAAAAATAAATAACTACATTAAGAAGTGGACAAATTACATGATGAGGCATTTCTCAAAAGAAGATATACAAATGACCAACAAACATATCAAAAAACGCTCAACATGTCTCATCATAAGGAAAATGCAAGTTAAAACTACAGTGGGATACTGCTTTGTACCAGCCAGAATGGCCATTATTTGAAAAATAAAAGGATAAAAAATAAATAAATAAATAGATGTTGGCACGGATGCAGAGAAAAGGGAAAACATACATTGTTGGTGGAAATGTAAATTAGTACAACCCCTATGGAAAGCAGTATGGAGATTACTCAAAGAACTAAAGGTAGATCTACCATTTAAATTAACAATCCCAATGCTAGGTATCTACCCTAAAGAATAGAGGCTGTTACATTAAAAAGACACCTGCACCCACAAGTTCCTTGCAACACAACTCACATGGAAAAGATGTGGAATCAACCTAAATGACCATCAACCAATCAGAGCATAATGAAAATGTGGTATATATACACACCATGAAATACTGTGCAGCCATAACAAAGAATGAAATCATGCCCTTTGCAGCCACATGGATGAAACTAGAGATCATCATCCTAAGTAAACTGACTCAGAAACAGAAAATCAAACACCACCTGTTCTCACTCATGTGGGAGCTAAATGGTCACCAAGATGGAAATAATAGACACTGGAGACTCCAATAAGGGAGGAGAAAGGAGGGAGGCTAGAGTTCAGAAACTACCTACGGGGTACAATGTTTACTCTCTGGGGAATGAGCCACCTGAAACCCAATCCCCACCACTATACAATATGTCTACATAATGAATAGACATTTGGACCTCCTGAATCTAAAATTTTAAAAAGATGTAAATTTCTGTACGTATCTGTGATTTCTATAACTGGGGGTGAAGATTTGATTTGCTACTGGCATTTGTTAAGTGGAAGCCAGTAGTACTACTAAGCATTGCACATTGCATGGGACCGCATCTCCTCCAATGAATAATTTTTAAGCCCCAAATGTCAATAGGACTGAGGTTGAGAAACCCGCTCTTTGGTATTCACTTAAGATTGGGAGGGGAAAAAATATGAGCATATGTATGTACCATCACTGGTAAGTTTAAACCTCAACTTATGCCCAAAATAAATGTACATATGTTTTCACCAAAAGATATATATATATATATATAACAATTATATATATAACAATTATATATATAATATATAACAATATATATTATATAAATAACTATATATATAACAATATATGTAACAATTTTGCAACAACACTATATTACAAAAAAATTCTGGAAACAACTCAGATGGTTTTCAAGACCAGACTGTCTAAATATATAGTATGGTATATCCATTCATACACTGGAAAACTATACGATAATATGAATAGACACACAACAACAGGAAATAATCCTATAAATATAAGAAGCAAGACAGAGTAGAATGAATACTTAAAAAAAATTTTTTTTTAAATACCCAAATCTCAGCTCAGGTATGTGAAGTACAGATAGTGTTTTCCAACTCAAGGAGAGACAAGAGAAAGTGATACAGATGATCAGAGGGAATCTCAGTTGTGCTGGGAATGCTCTATTTCTCAATATGGATGATGTTTACATGGATGTGGGCACTTTGGGACAATTCATCAGGTTGAGTGTTTGTGATTTCTTCACTCTTTCTGTTCATATGATATACTCTAATAAAAATTTTTTAAAAATTATAAAGGTGTCTTTAAAGCCAGTATGTAATGTAATGAAAATCTGTGGTCCCTATTTTCCAAGGTAAAAGCTGGTGCCCTTTTCAAAAAGGCACTAGGATTTCCACCAGACTCGAAACCCAGCTGAGGCAAAACACACATTTTTGCTAAACTCTGTGCTGGCAGATTTACCTGTGTTTTTCCATTGTTGATATGTCATGTTTTGCTGGGGTGCTGGAGGGAAGAACAGAGAAAGTAATTGGGAAACATTGGGATTGCGTGGGTGTGGGCTTAACCAGAGGAAACCTCTCACTTGACTGGCCTAGAGTTGTGTTTACGAAGCACTTATGTTAGAATACATTTGGCATATGTTACAAAAAGGTCTCAGAATTAAATGCATAAATTAGAACAGTATAATTCACATACATAACAATATGAGCATTATTCACTTACAGATTTACTTCCCCAGAACAATATTACGAACTGCAATATCCAGTTGAAACAAGTTGACTTAACACATTAGTGACTGTATTAAAAAATCAGAAATGAGCCACTGAGATTATTCCTAATAAGATGTAAAATAGAGAATATATGGAAGTTTCAATACTCCTCATTAGACTGTTATGGGTAATACTTTTACAAAGCTAGCTGTTTTTTTAAACACTCTCCTCGCTCTCACTTTTAATATAAAATGATGTGAAATAAAAATGACTTGAAAAGCTTTTTCTCCAAATCAAAACTAGAAATATAATTTTATTGTTGTTTGTCCTTTTGTTTGGTTTTTGTTTCTTATGTACTTGTCTTATGAAACCCCCAGGCTTTATGAGTCAGGAGAGAAATCAAACTCTGAGATTGTTGCAGAAATAGTAAATGCAACAAGATATAATCAGTAGTCACAGAAGTCACATCATATTCAGAGGATGTTTCTACTTCATTTAAAATTACTACCAAATATCTGATTTTCTTAATGTTTTTCAGCAAAGATATCAAATGTACAGAAAATCTCTTTAGATTGTTACATCTCAGAATGAAATAAAAATTTATTTTCTTCCAATTCATTTAATTCTCAAAACTATAACCAACTCACTTTCCCATTCTCTGTAGATTATTACAACCATTTTCCACTCTCCTAAAATTTCGCCTCTCTATCTACAGAAGCCCTTATTTCTACCATCTCTGGGAATTTAACCATTACTGCATACATGTCAGATTTTTTTTAAACCAATTGCATATGCCTACTTTCACTTGCATTCATTACATCTGTCTTTCCTCTTGTCAACTGGTACCAGGTGTTTCTGGCTTAAGCTCAGCTCTACCCCAAAACCCTGGGACTCATCCATGTCACTATCACCACAATTCTCAGGATCCCTGATCTAGCAATTATCTTCTTTCTGCTCTATATTGAACATCACCCTGTTTGTTTTCTCATCAGCATGCTCAAGAATCTCCTATCTTGAAAAAAAAATGATCTTTTACATTTCTTAAAAACAATGCTTCTAGTTACCCAAGTCTCTTAATTCCCACCAAAAACTTGCTAAGGATTTGCCTACATTTCTTCTAGCTCCTCGTCACCACTCCCAAGTCACTCATCTCTTTTGCCCCAACGCTCTGTTCAAAGTGCTGTGTGTAAGGCACCAGCAACTCCCTGGAGCCATATCGAAGGAACACTTTCACTCTCCTTCTCCCCAAACTTGATCCTTCTTTCTCAAAGACATCATGTTCTGCCTAGTTATTAGAGCCAAAAACTGAGAAAGGGGTGCCATTCAGAAGTGATTAATGTTGCTTTCCTGTGTCACCACCCACTACTCATGGAATTCTGCTGTATTTCATAGGTGAGGTAAATGCTAAGCCAATTTTCCAAAAATTTAAGATATTTTGCCAATTATCTCCCCATTTTTTTGTATATATATATATATACATATATATGTACTGTATATATATATATATATATTCCATATATATATATATATGGAATGGGAAAGTGAGTTGGTTTTATACATATATGTCAGCGGTACCCACCCCCCACGAATACACATTTTAAAAGATGTTATCTATGTATTACTTTTAGTTTGCCATGATCTGTAGTGTCTGGATGCTGATGGTAACCACTTCTTGCAATTGCATAAGTAAAATGTGGCTTGTATTCATCTTTTATTATTGGTATATACTGAGTGTCAAAATTTTTTTTAACATATTTTTAATTTTAAAATTGTGGGGTACAGTTAAGGGTTAGGATACAAATATGAATTATGTAGATACCCTTGTTGATGAGGTGTGCCCCCTTGTCCCCAGAGAGATATTGCCTACTGTTAATCCCACCTCCCTTCCCCTCCCTGCCCCTCCCATAGTTTCCTGCCACTGTCAATCCTTTTCTTATAGTATTATGATAGTTGTTCAAGGTCAACTTATGAGTGAGAACATGTGATACTCAGATATTTGTTTCTGTGAGAGATCACTCGGTGTTATAAACTCTAATTCCATCCAGGTTGCTGCGAAATTCATGATTTTGTTCTTTTTTATGACTGTGTAATATTCCAATGGGTATATGTACTACATTTTTTTAATACTATCCTCTTTTGATGGACATCATGGTTGGTTCCATGATCTTGCTATTGTGAACAATGCTGTGATAAACATATGTGTGTAGGTATCTTTTTTATAGAGTGATTTGAGTTATTCAGGGTATATTCCCAGTAGAGGGATTATGGGGCCATACGGAAGGTCGATTTTTAGAGCTTTTAGAAATCACCACACTGATTTCCGCAGAGGTGGTACCAGTTTACACTCCCACCAAGGGTGGAGAAGTGTTCCCTTTTCACCACATCCTCTCCAGCATCTGTTATTTTTTGAGTTATTGATAATGGCCATTATGACTGGAGTTTGGTGGTATCTCAGTGTAGTTTTAATTTGCATCTCCTTGATGACTAGTGAGGTTGAACATTTCTTCATGTATTCGTTGGCCACTCGTATGTCTTCTTTTGAGAAGTGAATGTTCATATCTTCTGCCCACTTTGTAATGGGGTTGTTTGTTTTTTTTCTTTTCAGCACGTTTGAGTTCCTTATAGATTATAGATGTTAGGCCTTTTTCAGATGTGGAGTTGACAAATACTTTTTCCCAGTCTGTGGGTTGTCTCCCTGCTCTCTTGATGGTTCCTTTGGCTTTGCAGAAGCTTGTCAGTTTAATGAGGTTCCACTTGTCTATCTTATCTCTTATGGCCTGTGGGTTTTGGGTTTTGATCAGGAATTGGATGCCAGTTCCAACTTCCATAAGGGTGTGTCCTTCATTTTCTAAAGTTCTTATGGTTTGAGGTTTTCTATTTAGGTCTCTGATCCATTTAGAGTTAATTTTTGTGTATGGGGATAGATAGGGGTCTTGTTTGAATCTTCTGCATGTAGTCGGCCAGTTTTCCAAGCACCATTTACTGAATAGGTTCTCTTCTCCTCGGTGGTGGGTGGTGGAGGCTTTGTCAAAGATGAATTGGTTGAGAAATTGAGATTTTGCTTCTGGAATCTCAATTCTATTCCATTGATCTATATGCCTGTCTTGTACCAATACCAAGCTGTTTTGATCATTGTAGCTTTATAGTAAAGTTTAAAGTCTGGTATTGTGATACCTCCTGCCTTTTTTTTTTCTCCCCTGAGGATTGTTCTGGGTGTTCTTGGTCATTTGTGTTTCCATATGAATTCCTGTATTGTTTTTTCTAGATCTGAGAAGAATGTTGCTGGTAAATTGATAGGTATCGCATTAGATCTGTGGATTGCCTTAGGTAAGATGGACGTCTTCACAATGTTGATTCTTCCAATCCATGAGCATGGGATATTTTTCCACTTGTTTGTGTCATCTTTGATTTCTTTCAGCAGTGTTTTGTAAAGAACTTTCATATCTCTGGTTAGGAAGATGCCAAGCTATTTCATTTTTTTGTAGCTATTGTGAATGTAATTGTGCTTTTTATTTGGGTTTCTGTTTGTTTATTATTGGTGTAAAGAAATGCAATTGTCTTTTGCACATTTATTTTATACCCTGAGATTTTGCCAAAGTCCTTTATCAGTGCAAGGAGGCTTTTGACAGAGTCTCTCTTGGGTTTTCAAGGTACACAATCATGTCGTCTCCAAAGTGAGATAGCTTGACTTCCTCTTTTCCTATTTGGATACCCCTGATCACCTTCTCTTTTCTGATTGCTCTAGCCAGGACTTCCAATACAATATTGAACAGGAGGGGTGAGAGTGGGCATCCTTGTCTTGTTCCAGTTTTCAGGGGAAATGGTTCCAATTTTTGTCTGTTTAGGAGTATGCTGGCTGTGGGTTTCTCATAGATGGCCTTTACTATTTTGATGTATTTTCCATGTATGCCTAGATGTTAGGGGGTTTTTATCAAGAAGGGTTGCTGGATTTTATCAAAAGCTTTTTCTGCACCTAATGATATAATCATGTTGTTTTTGCTTTGGCATCTGTTGATGTATTTAATTACATTTATGGTCTTGCGAATGTTGAACCAACCTTGCACCCCAGGGATGAAGCCTACTTGGTCATGTTGGATGATTTTTGAGATGTGTTGTTGAATCCGGTTTGCTAGGATCTTGTTGAGAATTTTAGCATCTATGTTCATCAAAGGTATTGGCCTGTAGTTCTCTTTCTTTGTTGGGTCTTTACCTTGCTTGGGTATCAATGTGATGTTAGCTTCATAAAATGATTCGGGGAGAGTTCCATCTTTCTCAATCACCTGGAATACTTTCAATAGGATTGCTATCAGCTCCTCCTTAATGTCTTATAGAATTCTACTGGAAAGACACCTGGTTCAGGGCTTTTTTTTGTAGGTAGTTTTCTTATTATGTAGTCAATTTCCTTGATTATTATTGGTCTATTTAGGGTCTCAATTTCTTCTTGTTTCAACCTAGGCAGGTTGAGTGATGTCAGAAAGTGCTCCATTTCCTTAAGGTTTTCAAGTTTGTTTCCATACAAGTGTACATAGTAGTCTTTAATGATCTTTTGTGTTTCTTCAGGGTCAGATGTGACTTCATCTTTTGTGTTTCTGTTTGTTTTTATTTGGGCTTTCTCTCTCTTTTTTTGGTCAGTCTAGCTAGGAGATTATCGATCTTGTTTATCCTTTCAAAGAACTAGCTTTTCGTTTCATTGGTTTTTTGTATTATCTTTTTGTCTTCTATGTCCTGGTTTTGGGCTTTTAGTTTGGTGATCTGGATTCTTCTGCTGAAGTTAGGGTTTTGGTGATCTTGCTTTTCCAGCTTCCTTAGTTGACTTGTTAGGCTGTTAATTTGTGATCCTTCCATTTTCTTCATGTGTGTTTGTAGAGATATGGATCCCCCTCTTACTACAGCTTTCATGGCATCCCAGAGATTTTGGTAAGATGTTTCTTCATTTTCATTTGTTTCCAGGTATCTTTTAATTTCTATTTTGATTTCATCATTGATATCATCATATTGGAATATACCGAGTGTCAAAATTGTAATACAGTTTTTTTTCTTTCTTAAAATGTGTATTCATTTTTCGCGCCCTTTGTATGATATATATATATACATACACACACACACACACACACACACACACACATATATATAAAAGAGGTATACAAAAGAGCTGGATTAGACAACATCATGATCTTTTTGTTCTTTTGTGCCTTGACTGAGAAATTGGATTTTGCTTTTTTATTTTTTTCTTTGTGAGCTATAATTTCACTCGTTGCTTGGGCTAGAGTGCAGTGACATTCACAGTCACCACAGCCTCTACCTGCTGAACTCATGCAATCCTTCTACCTTAGCCTTCTAAGCAGCAGGAAATATAAACACACACCACCATGTTTAGCTAATTTTTTGATTTATTATAGAGATGAGGTCTCGCCATGTTGCCAGGCTGGTCTCAAATCCTGAACTCAGGCAATCTTCTCGCCTCTGCCTCCCAAAGTGCTGGGGTCACAGGCATGAGCACTGTGCCTGATTGGAATTTGCATTTTCAGAACCCAGAATGTTTGACTTTTTTTCAAGATGCTACTGGCCCTTGTTTATTTTGGTATTTGCATTTCTACTTTGGAATCATTTGCTTATTATATCAGCTTCTCATTGGTTTATAGACAGCCTAAAAATTAATATGAATCCCTTGAAAAAGTTTCATTTATCAATGGAATATACCCAAGTTATGCATAATTACAAGTAGCATACACATATATAAAATATGATAAAATAAAAATAACTTAGTCAATGGCAGAAAATTGAAAAAAAATGTGTTTAGTAAAATGTTAGCATTATTAAACACCCAGCTTCTTGGTATTCTGAGCAGACTGTGACAAGGTCAATGAACCATGGTTCTCCTCAGTCTGAAGAAAAACCTTGAGTTTTTTACTAGTTCACCACAGTGTTCTCCATGAAGTTCAGAGTAATTGATTTTAGTCAGTCTTCAAGGCAATGAGATTGTTGTCTTATGTCATAATGAACTGGGAGGTGCTTCTAATCTTTCCTACTTGGGTGGATCTGTCACTTTGTGGGGTGCCCCTTTGCTCCTGCAGGGCTCTCTTGGGGACAATATTGAGTGAAGGGGGGATGTCCAGAGAGAACAGTGTGGACCTCATCAATCCCCCATGTCCATGAAAATGCAAAAGTTAATTTTTTTCTGCACCATTATGTAATCTAAGTATTGCAAAAGAGAAATATGCATAAATCTGGATTGAAAAAGAGATTATTTTTCAGCTTTCTTCAGATGGGTGGGCCAATTTATTGGGCAGCCCTTCTCAGCTCTCTCCAGCCTCTTGGCCTCCCTTTCTCCATACACTTCCTCCCAGTCTGAGTTGTACAAAATCATCAAACAAATTTCCTAATCCTTGACTTCTGTTCCATCACTCTCTTCACCCCTCTAAAGAATAAGAAGCGTAGATTTAGGATACCTACTTCAATTTTTGGCAGTTATTACCTGAAGAGTGTTAGTTCCTTTCCATCTTTTAAAAATAGTAATAATTCCATGAATCTCAGTCTTTATGGAGAGGGTTAGCTTCTCAGCAACTGGCTGAAGGCCTCAAGTCCCAGAGATGGAGCTTTACATCTCTCTTGTGTAGACATGTCCTCTGATCTCCCCCATGTGGGTTCCCTGAGGCACTCACCAAACCAAGAGCTGGGCATGGTGCTCTGCTTTTCCTTGGGGTTCAGGTTTTCTGCAGGACCCCCAACTTTCTGCTCAGGCTGGAAGATCTCTGCCTATCCTTCCTCCCATGTCTCACACGCTGTTTCTTCTCTGGCCTAATGTCCCCAGTAATCTCCATCATGATACAGGGGTGATGAGCTGTGAAAAATCTCGGAGCCAGCAAGAATTGCTGGATCCCAACCCCACTAGATCCTGGGTCAAAATTTCACCAAAGTCGTCAGGGTCAGTCAATGTTCCTTAAAGTCTGAGGATTTTGCATATGACTACATAAAATGTGTTTGCCTGATTTATTATTTGGTTGCCAAAAGGTAACCCTGCGCCATCTCCACCCTTTTGTTCCAGAGTAATCCTGGCATCAGCAGTGAATAGACATCCAAACTGGGCTTCTCAACTCCCAGGTCTCTGGACTTCACTGCTGTTGACATAAATCCTGCCTGTATTCTCTCAAGTCCCACTTTCCTGCAGCATCTGTGGCTTAGTCCTTGCTTAACCACACCTGGCTCTAACCCGAGTCCTGCTGAAGTTGTAGAGGGATCACCCCTCTATAAGTGATGAGCACGTGCTGATTTCATCAGGATCTCTCCCTAAAGCCAGAGCCCCATCTACAGGATTTCTGAAACCCCTGCTTAGAAAAAGCTTTCTGCAGACTCAGCTGCCCTCACTGGGCTAGAGGGTCAAGGGGAAAAGTGACACCATCAAGAAGTAGAAATCACAGGGCCTTAATCTCTCCAAGACTCCTTTCTCTACCAGACAATGAAAATTAATAACAGTTTGAGCAACTGGGAAATTGAATCTAATTATAATCTAATAACAATCCAAATATATATAATTATATATCTAAATTACTCTTTGTTGAGGTTTGAATTCGCAATCTTGCCACCCTGTGCTTACATTTGGCAGCACTGTACAAATAACTATATTGGAACTCCCTACTCACCTGATCTGGTTGTCAGTGACTTTTTTCTTTACCCGAAGATAAAGGAAACATTGAAAGGGAGTCATTCGATGACAATCAGGACATAAAGGGTAATAGAACAACAGCTCTGATGACTATTCCAGAAAAAGAGTTCCAAAGTTCATTTGATGGGTGGACTAGGTGCTATAGCTTCCCAAGGAGAGTACTTTGAAGATGACTGTAGTGATATTCAGCAATGAGGTATGTAGCACCTTTTGTAGGATGAGTTTGCAAATGTAACTGTCAAGTATATATTTTGGAGGGGAGTGGTAAGACAAATACGGATTTGGATCATAATCGCGAAAGACGCAATCCCAAATGTCATATCCTAAATGTTGAAACCTCCCACAGTGAGAAATCTCTAAAGATCATAATTCTCTAAAATCTAAATCCCTAAAGTCTAAAATTCCTAACCTCTAAAATTCCGAAAATCACAATCACAGGATAGTTGAATCATGATAGATGGCACTATTACCTGGTTATTGTCTTTATGTAGAAGAAAATGGATTTCAAGCCATAATGAAAGATTTGGAATTAGGTGCGATCAAGGTTTCTAAATGAGAATTTCAAGGAGTTACCAATAAAGTTTTTTTTTTCATTCAACTCAATGTTTTATGTAAAAGTCAGATGTGTAGACTGGCCACTCCATACAGTAACGTCAAAAACTTTAGTTTAAAATTGTCATTTGCCTGCATTGGCATTCCTTCCAGCTGATGATACTCCAGGAGATTTTTATTTTTTATTTTAGTTTATTTTTTATTTCTTTTTAAAATTTTATTTAAGTTTGAAGATGTGAGGTACTCCAGGAGCTTTTAATGAATTAAAGCCTAATTTGCCTGAAGAAACCAGTATAGTTACTGACTGGTTTGAAAATAATTATGAGCATGGCATGGTAAGAACACATGCAACAGTGCTGCTGTTCTATCATCAGTATTGTTTCTGCCAAATCTGTGGTCTGTATATGAGTCTATATGAAATGGATTCTGAATACCCAAAACATCATAGAAAGATGGCACAGAGATGAGAAACGTAATAGGGAATGTTCATGTTGGTGTATACCAAATCATAGAAGAATTTCAAAAGAGCAGTGCCACATAGAAAATGAATATGAACATTTTGTCTGAGGAGGTTCATATCCTAAAAGAAAAAAAAGTCTCTACTTATTAATACAAGACTTCAAAATAGAGTTAATAGATTTAAGATTCGGCCAGCCGCTATGGCCCATCTTCATGCAATTGCCCATAATCTACCCCTTTAAGACACTTTTCTCTGTCAAATTTTCTTTATTGTTGTTGCTTTTACATTTTTTCTTTTAAAAAAATGTTCCACTATTTAAAATTGTTGGCACTGTTTTTAAAAACTGACTAAACTATGTATTACATCTTTGCATCATCTATAACAGCACCAGAGATATAAATTGGGTAAAGAATTTAGAAAGTTCAAATTGACCTTATCCATTTTTTTTTGTAAATGTGACTTTGTGATGATGCATTATCACAATGTTGACTTTGTGTGCAAGCATTATACTTGCATGTAAAACCTTTGAAATTCCCTCAGCAGATGAAGAGGTGTCCTTTTAAATACAGCTACATTTGTGAAAGATAAGTTATCAAGATCTTGACTCTTCGGGTGACTTCATATGTGGTGGTGACTCATTGAAGTTTTTTTTTTTTTTTGATTCCAATTTTGTTTACTAAGGTATTATAAGAAAGCTATATCACATGCCAAGATGCTAACACTATTTAGATATGGAGGTGTTGTAGGCGATTTTTTCCTCCTTTTAAATTTTCTACAGTTTCCAACATTCTCAATGAACACACAAGAATTTAAGAATACAAAAGATACATTGTAGAAAACCACATTTAGTTCTGCTGGCCA
>CAUYQG010017416.1:0-89035 GCA_963574415.1 Tarsius wallacei
AGCTACTTGGAAGGCTGAGGCGGAAGGATCGCCGGAGCCCAGCAGGTCGAGGCTGCGGTGGCCGGGAGCGGCCACTGCACTCCAGTCTGGGCGACAGAGTGAGACTCCAACTCAAAAAAAAAAAAAAAAAAAAAAAAGAAAGGCCTAGAAAAATGACAGTGTACCAAATATGACCACAAATCATTCATTCAGTAACCTCATTTATTCATCCTTTCATTTACTCAAGAAATATCTATGGAGAACTGGTTTTGGTGATGGTTTATATTGTTATTATATTTTAATATTATCAAATAATAGTATTTTCAATCTATTGCCTAATCTTCAAATTCATAGTAGTTAATGACATATAATTCCATCAAGTCTGTTTATTCCAGATTCCTTAATAATCCTCCTATTGGCAATTGATGCTATTTCTAGAGTTTTTCACAACTGTAGAGCTGTAATAAACATCTGCATATAAAGCATTTTACAGGTTGAGAATTATTTTTTAAAAACAAATCCTTGAGGATTATTTCCTTCTGTCAAAATGTGAATTCCTGGTTTAAGGAGAATTAACATGTTTAAAGTCCTTATTATAGGCCACATTGCCTTACAAACTAACCATATTAATGTACATTACTAGCAGCTAGATAGCAATTTAGCTTTATAAATAAAAATTGTTACTTTCATTATGGACAGGACAAATAAAGTTAAAAATAGCAATAAAATCTAGGTATAGAACATTAGATATCAATTCTTAGTCTTGAATAGTTAAAATACATATTCTTTTAAAAATGAGAAAAATATTATCCTCTGAGTTCTCCAGATGGCAAATTTGTTTCTTTTTAGTTATGTTTTATCTTGGATTTTTTTGAGTTAGAGTCTCACTCTTGTTGCCCAGGCTGGAGTGCAGTGGCATGCTCATGGCCACTGTAGCCTCAACCTGCTGGGCTTAGGCAATCCTTCTGCCTCAGCCTTCCAAGTAGCTGGAACTACAGAAGCACACCACCATGCCTGGCCAGCTTTTTGTGATTTATTGTAGAGATGAGGTCTCACCAAGTTGCCCAGGTGGGTCTCAAACCCCCAGGCTCAGGCAATCCAGCCTCCCAGAGTGCTGGGATTACAGGCTGAGCCACCGTGCCCAGCCTTATCTTGGATTTTTAAAAGAAAAAGAAAAAATCAATTTTAATGTGTAACCAAGAATTTAAATATCTGTCAAATAAAATGTATGACTTTAAGTAAAGAATTGTAGCTTTATTTCTAAATTGTAGAAAATAAGGGGAAAATAATATTATATGTAAAGCCCTCCTTTCTTAATAGCTTCTTGTCTAACCAAATCTATTTTTAAGAATAGTAGAAGATTGACACCAGCTAATGAATTCAGAAGCATGTTACTGGACTTGCCCCATTATTGTATAACTTATACTTGGGTATATATATCTACCCTTAATTCAACCTGACTAGAAACATGTTTTTATTCCAGCCTTGTGTTTAGACTGTTTTCCATATCGAAGACAGGGATACTCATTAACTTTCCCATATTGCTTTCACTGAAGCAGCAACTTCAGTTAATGTGCTGTACTGTACAATGAGGGGCGGGTATTAAGGACGCTGAATAATAATCTGACTTCACTTGGCTTCCTGATATGGTCTTTGATGTCCTCAAATAAAGTTTGAACTCATTTACATCTGTATTACTATTTATGGAACCATAGTTCTGGGAAACCTTGTGAGGAAACTCTTCTTCCTTGAAACACACACAGAGAAACATACACATCAAAAATTGTACACCAAACAAACAATATTTGAATAAGGATGTGAAAAGAAATCTCAACTGTTTATCTTCAAGATCCTTTTACCAATAAGAGAAATCCTAACATATTCTATTTTATGATCTAGCGTACACACACACACACACACACACAAACTCACATATCACTTTCCTATACACACAAACTGTAGTCAAAATTGCTTTAGCAAAAGCTGAAATATGAGGTGTTCCAAGTAAATACAATGGCAAAACAAATTATTCAAAGTTATAGCTCTCATATTTATAATCATAACAATAAAAGCACTCAAATTGTAACATATCAAATATTTAAATTTATTTAGAAAAAAAGCAAATGTATTAATTTACTAGGATCCAAGAGGATTTCATTATTTCTATAGACTTTGCAATCTTTACTGAATATTGTGATGATAGATTTATCATCCAAGTAATTATTTGGTGGACTTAATTCTTTTATGCATTTGCAACATATTTAGTAAATATTACTGTTGTATTTTGTATAGGAAACAAGAACAGAGACATAAAAAATGAAAGCTTGCATTATATTTATAGTTTGTTGTTTGGAGACCAGTGATTATTTTTTTTCTTCTGGGTATTTGACATTGTATTCCACTCCTGACTTCCATGATATATTACTCTTCTGACCTTAATTCTCTGACTGCAAGTGTCTGATTACTCTGCCATAGAGTTGGTAACGCCTAAGCATAGTTAGGGAATTCCTTCTCTTTTTTGCTTTAGGGAATTCATCTCCTCAGAAGAAACTTTTCACCATTTTATTTCATCTACTCTCAGCTTGTAACATATCCTCTTGCCATTATAAAGCTTTAGTTGTCTACTGAAAAGTTCATGTAGATTAACTACCAAAACCTAAAAGTGGACAACCCCGAAACTAAAGTTGGTGATTTTTCTACTCCATAACGTGATATTTGTTCTTAATATTCCATGTTTTTCAAGTTATGATCATCTTCTCTTCATCTTCTCATCTTCTTTTTTTTTTTTTTTATTTTTTGCTTCCTCTTGAAACCATGAAATCATTTTCTGTTATCTCATTCTTAGCATCACCTGTGCACTAGATATGGCAAAGAGACCCACAACTTTTCATCTTTACATTGGTCACCATAAGTTGGGCCCCAAAATTATACTTCCAAATGTAGATAATCACACAGCTTTTAACATTGCAAAAGCATTCTTCCTTCTTTATTCTTGTAACATCAAATCTAAATTACTCAGTCTGGCCTTGACAAATTGTGGCTTCAGTCTCAGGTTAAGTTTTGCTGTCCAACATATACAATTTGTGTGTTACTTTTGCTGTATGAAATCCTCTTCTTTGTTCGCAAATATGTGCCTTCTCTCCCCAGACGAAATCCTGGGTTTGTACTGGTTTAACTTGCATTCAGCTTTATGTGGTTTTGTAATCAGAAATTTTTAATGGGACTGTTAACTCTCCTAGTTCTTTTTTTTTTTTTTTTGTCTGTTTGTTTTTTTGAGTTGGAGTCTCACTCTCTGTCACCCAGATTGGAGTGCAGTGGCATGCTCCCAGCCACTGCAGCCTCGACCTGCTGGGCTCCGGCGATCCTTCTGCCTCAGCCTTCCAAGTAGATGGAACTACAGGTGCGCGCTACCATGCCCGGCTAATTTTTTTGATTTATTGTAGAGATGAGGTCTCACCAAGTTGCCCAGGCAAGTCTCGAACCCGTGGGCTCAGGCAATTCACTCACCTCAGCCTCCCAAAGCATGGGATTACAGGCTGAGCCACCAAGCCTGGCTAGTCTCCTAGTTCTTTTTCACCAACATAGAACAGTGCTTTCCAGGTTCACCTACTATTCATTCAATCAATACTGCTATTTACTAAACCATATCATGTCCCCCACCCTCACTTTTTTTTTAATAGGGAAAGGAGTTTTTTAAGATTGCCACAGAAAACATAAAAAGATATTAAAAGCTATAGTGGTTTCCCTTGCTGCCTGCAAGAACTTGGAAATCTGAGAATGAAATGAGAAAGAATTCAAATGTTTATGATAGCCATCTACAGAAAATCATCTAAAAGACTGTGACATGTGACTGAAAAATCTTAAGAACGTCCAAGCCCAATGTAGGTAATGACAGCACAACCCCAATGAGTATAAGGACCAGTAAGGAGTATAGCTCAAAAGTACAATGAGTATAGAGACCAGTAAGGAATCAATTATGCTAAGACCTATCTAAAAAAAGGTGTTAGCAGAAATGAGTTGGTCTAAAACAAGTACAAAAAAAGATGAGTTGAAAAATAAGAACTTTTGTCAACACTTTCAAAGGGAGAGGGTTCTGAATCTGGGAGCAGAGCAGCCTTCTCAGGAAGAAATTCTCTACACTCTTCCATGGCATTGAAGAAAATGTCACTAGGATTTCCATGGGCCCTGACTCCATGGACCGGGTAGTCTCCATCTGCCCTTCCAGATTCAGTCTCCACCATTCTTTGCCTTGCTCCATGCCCCAGGAAGCTGCACTCCTCAAACTGTGCAGCAGGGCTTCCTTAACTAAAGCTTCTACTTGGCCTTTCCAATGTGGTAGGGGTAGGTGTTCCATAACAGAACGTTGGAAGTTAGGAGAAAAGGTCAGGGTGCTAGTTTTCTATCTAAAATTACAGCCTCTATCAGATGGTTTCTTTTCTGAGACTATAGCTCCCACCAGGTTCTGGTCACAGTTTTCAGGCCAAGCATTGGGAATACTTGTCATTGTGTGATCTGGCCCTGCTCCATCACTTCTTGAGTGCTTCTTTATCCTATCATTTTCATCTCTAAATCCTGATCACACTTGTCTAAACAGACCTTTAACTACACTCTTTAATGATCTGCTTTGTATGTTCCATCTACATCTTCCTGGGATATTGACAAATAAACATAATGATCACTTATTGATTGCTCTTTAGCATCTTCTGAACTATGACACTGAAATAGGGAATAGAAAGAAAAATACTCTGGTCAATAGTTATGTGTGTGTACGTTTGTGTGTGTGTGTGTGTGTGTGTGTGTGTGTGTGTGAGAGAGAGAGAGAGAGAGTATGTGTGTGTGTATGTTTGTGTGTGTGTGTGTGTGAGAGTGTGTGTCTGTGTTTGTGTGTACATAATGTTCTTTTGTATGTGTTTTTCTCTTCATTGTTGAATAATTAACTTCCAATTTTACTTTTTAAATATCAGTCTCTAAAGGGTTTGGCTTACATGAATCAATCTTTGAGAATCTTTTCTACTTTGGGTACACTGATAAACCTGAATGTGGGGCCGGTGGGCTTCACAGAACTTTAGGCTGAGCGAGGAGTAGGGATAGGGAGCATATTAAATTTAAGAATTTTGGGGAGTCATGTCTAAGTTTTAAGTCTTTGAAACCTTGGAAGCCAGAGCTGGTTTGGGTTTTAATCAAATCGTGAATATTTTATAATGGATTGGACAAAAATTGGGTCTCTATTCTGGAGAATTCCTGGAGGGGTCCTATATTAGGATATGTTTGTTCTTTAATTCACAATATCTCTATTTGCTCTTAAAACTATTGACCCCCTCTCAGGATCTGTGATAGGAATATTGTCCTTCAGCTTGGGGCCAGAGAGTTTTGCACTTTGATGCCCTGTCTAACCTGATAAAAAGCAATTCTCTAATCTTACTGAAAATTCAGAAGATTTGGTAGCACTACAGTACAGGTTGGATAGTAGTTGTTTCCCCAAGATAATATAAGCTGTCTCCAATTCACCACAGAACTCATCAGGCTCACTCCCCTCAAGTGTTACTATAGGTTTCTGGGTTCTTAATCCCTGTTTTAAGAGATATTGTCATCAACTATGATGACTGGACTAACAAGCCTGTTGTGCTCTCACCAGACTGTGATTCATTCATTTATCTATTCTTTCCATCAGTCAGACAACAATTTATGAGTGTTCATTCTGTGTCAGACACCGTTCCATGTATTGAGGATACAGCACTAATCAAAACAGAGATGCTCATGAAGATTATGTGCTAGTGTGATGGAAAAGAAATCCTTAATTCTTATTATATGACTTTCATTTCTTGAGCTTTTCACAGTTGGATCATCATATTTTCTAGATTATAAGTTGCTTTGTATCAATTACATGCAGAATAGTATCATTTACTTTTTCTCATTTGGATCTCTGCCCATATTTTCACAGATGAAAAATCTCATATATTTATATTGCTCAATTATTTGTTTCATTTTTTTGACATTTGCTGACTCTAAACTCAAGTTACCCAGACAAAGTGGGCACCCCACCCAACACAGACTATTAAAGAGGAAAATAATAGGTAATCTGAAGTGTGGATAACTTTTGGGTAATTGAGATTTCCAGTAACCTCTAGGGGAAAATGCTGTGCTCAGTTTAGGACAAGGTGATTTGGAGACAATAATGTAATGTCAATGTGAAAGTGTCTCTTAAGTATTTGGGAAGATGCCTGTGATGCCTTTTCCCGAGTCCTACCCTGTGTGTGATGATGTGGAATTGGAGGTCTATTGCATTTCTTTTAGAGCAAGGGCAGCCAAATATATTTTAATTACTTATTTAAAAAAGAAAAAGGTAGTCATCCAAATGAATTAATATTAACATTTTTCCTAGTACTCAATTTATCAAACAATTCTTAGCATCTGCATATCTACTTAGTTGCTTATTTATAGCAAAGTAATAACCCAAGGTAGCCCACCTTGCCTCACAGCTACACAAAATCCACTTGTTCTGGTGTCTCACTCTGCAGTCAAGGTTTTTCAGGCAGTGCTAAATAATGCTTACATGTTCCTAAGCAAATTAAGTATTAAGTCTGCTTTCAATAAAAGGTGGCATTACAAAACAGAAAGCAAATAAATGACCTTTAGATTACTTGTTCTCCTGCTTTTTCCCCCACAGGAATAGAAACAGGAGAGTTGGTTTATGAACTTTGTTCACGAGAGAGGACCCGTGGAAGGATTATAGAAGCTGGATTAGCAGTGATAGGAGGACAGTCGCCACAAGTGAAGAAGGTGCATGGACAGGAAATCATCAGAGAAGAAAACCGAGAGGGAGGAGTTTAATTCTAAGTTGTACTTCATCAGTTATTTCCATTCAGCCCTCAGGAGCAACACTCTTCCCCCATAGACACATTTTCGGGAAGCAGAGTGGTGAGGAGAGGCTAATTACAGATTTTTACAAAGGCAATGTCTCACTTGAGCAGCATCATGAAGAGAGGCAGAGACACTGTAAGAGTTTCAGATGGGTGCCCATTGTGGCTCATGAATAAAAATAAGGAACAACCAATTATGAATATTTGTTTGATAGAAAAAAATGCCTCAGAAAGGGAGGAGACCACTTCCACGTCCAGACAGTTTAGTCCCATCTAGCTCAGTACCCAATTTATGTGTTGAATTCTAATCTGGGTATGTGTTTAGTTAAGCATGCAGATTTTAAAAAAGAAAAAGAAATTCTTGTGATCTGCAAAAATTTGATTCATGGCATTCTGATGGAGCAAAGCCAGATGTACAGAGCCATGAGCTTATAAAAGGGTGTCCCGTGTGCACTGGCCTTAGTCCATTTCACCACCATTTCTCTAAACTTCCCACTACCTGAGGCTTAGCCTTTCAATCCTGCTTTTTAAATAAAGCCTGAACACTTACTTATCTAGCAGGCAAGTTTTTCCAGAGTTTTTCACTGAAATTCCTTTCCTCTTTTCCTCTTTCTTTTCCGTGTCTGAAAATTCAGCTCTAGCTAAACCTAACTACTCAGACTTCTTGCTTTTCATCCTCTTGCTATTTGCTCAGGTTGCTGCCCTAGCTGTGGCACTCATCAGCTTGGCCTAAGTTCTTCACATCTTCTAGGAGGACTTTCCTGACTCTTCAACTAGCAATAATATATTCTTCCTCTGAAAGTACTTATTGAGCGTATGAGTTATTTGGCATCTGTCTTCCTCTTTTCTTAATGCCAGTTACTTTTGCATGTGGTTATAAGGTGCCCCTCAACTATATTATTGTGTTTCCCATGGCAACCAGCATTCATAACAGGATGTCATATTAGCCCCTCAAGCTTTAAGAAAGAATCTAACTAGGGGATGTGTTGGTGATGCCTCCTACTTTTAAGTTGAATTTATGTAATGTACAGTCCCAGGGACAATATCTTTTTGCAAGGCATTGTGTTTAGATCTGTTATTTCTAATACTAACGGCACTAAGTGGTGGATGGTCTTTCATATGTAAAAATCAGGAAGCTTAGAAGTTAAATAAGTTACTCAAGGTCTTACAGCTCACAAGATTCTAATCCTGGTCTCTATCCCAACCCTACCAGCCTCTATATCCTACTTACTTTCCACTGTGTCCTGATATTTTTCCTATATTTTATTTAATTGATCATTAATATTTTTAAAGCAATAATTTCTTTATACAGAATTGCATTGGAATTTTTTTTACATAATAAATGTCAACTTTTATTATTGTTAATTTTAAGTATCCAAAAAATTGTTATTGAACACCTATTATGCATTCAATATCATGCAAAGCATTAAAGACATAGCAGCAAATGATGAAAACCATTCCTGCCTCATAGAGCTTATAATTTAACAGGTAAGAAATGCCAATTGAAACCTTTTTTTTTTTTTTGAAGATATGGGGTACAATTCAGGATTAGTTATACAAGTGGTCACCAAACAGGCAAAGTTTGGGCTTCCCTTTGGTCCCTGCTTTGCCTGGTTTGAGATCAGGTACACTTATTGATGTTATGTGCCTTCCCTTGCCCAGCAGTGTCTGGCTACTGCCAATCCTTTTCTTATAGTATTATGATAGATCACTGGGTATTATAGACTCTAAATCCATTGAAGTTGCCGCAAAGTCCATAATTTTGTTCGTCTTTATGATTGCGTAATATTCCATTGTATATATGTACCACATTTTTTATCCAAACCAGTTTCAATAGGCAGGACAGTTGGTCCCATTTTTTTGCTATTGTGAATAGTGCTGCAGTAAGCATGAGTGTGCAGGTATCTTTTTTGCAGAGTAATTTATGTTCCTCTCATCAAACTGAAAAGCTTCTGCAAAGCAAAATAAACCATCAAGAGAGCAGAGAGACAGCCCACAGAATGGGAAAAATTATTTGCCAACTACATATCTGACAAAGGCCTAACAGGTTCTACAAGGAACACAAACGTGCCAAAAGAAAAAGAAACAAACAGCTCCATTAAAAAGGGATTGGTAGTAGTGGGATACCACCAGAATGAGGATGGGGCACAACATCAATAAGGGTACTTGATCGCAAACCAGGCAAAGTGGGGACCAAAGGGAGGCCCAAAATTTACCTGAACAATGTCTTCTTGTATACCTAATCCTGAATTGTACCCCATATCTTTAAAATAAAATATATATAAAAATAATAAATAAAAATTTTAAAAAACAAAGAATTGTTAAGTTTTATGCCCAATAATGATGATTTGATTAGCTAGAGAGTTATCCGGTTTGAAGAAAATACATCAAAATGTTAATAATGATTACATATACATTATGGATATGACTAATTTTTATATTGTTTTCTGTATTTTTCTGAGTAACTAAACATTTTTACAATAAACAGTCCCCAAAAAAGTAGGGAAAAAAAGTGGGCAAAGACATGAATAAACACTTCTCAAAAGAAGACATGAGCAGCCAACAGACACATGAAAAAATGCTCAGTCTCACTAATCAAGAGAAACGCAAATCAAAACCACATGGAGGTACCACCTAACTCCAGTAAGAATGACCACCATTAATAAAACAAAAAACAACAGATGCTGGTGAGGATGTGGAGAAAATTAAATACTACTACATTGTTGGTGGGAATTAAAACTAGTTTAACCCCTATGAAAAACAGTGTGGTGATTCCTAAAAGAACTAGAAATTGATCTTCCATACAACCCAGCAATCCCCCATTCTGGATTTTTTTTTTTTTTTAATACAAAGACTCGACTTTTCTTTCTTCCTAATCCATCTTTGTATTCCAACATTTTCTTGTCTGTCTGTCTCTCTCTTGCTTTCCCTCTGATGTACATGTCTATTAGCATGTGGTGGAGGGTTCTGTATACTCAGTACGAATTCTGAAATTGTTGGTTAGTAACTCCAGGAACCTCATGGGAAAAACAATAAGATCCCTGACAGCAGATAGCAATAATCCTCACCACTCTAGTCTTCTACACTAACACCACTGAGATCCTAAAACCACTGGGACAAAGGCTATCCCACTCCAAGGAAGTGTACCAAGGGAAGAAACTCACTCTAAGGGGTGACAGATTTTCTGTATACAAATTGCTCCAAAAATGGTTTGGCATCAAAAGGCAGTGAAGGCTTTTCACAAAACTCAGCATTTATCTCTCAAATTATTCACTGACCAAAATATTAGGAACTTATAGCCTGATAATGTAAAACAATTAAAATATATGCATTCACAGTTTTACCAGTATCCCTGTTGCCCAGGAAAAGACAATTATAGAAAATAGTTAGAAATGCAGTTTTGCCTTAGTTTTTATGACAGTTATGCTGCTTACTTACTCTCTAAGCTTGCCTCGATTTTATTATCTATCTAAAAAATGGGAATGATATTATTACCTACTATCTAGAGTTGTTGGGACTGGATTAAAATAAGAGGGCATGGTACAGAATAAGTACCTAAAAGGTCAGCTACAATTATTATTATTATTGCTTTCCAGAACTTCGTGGTGATGATTGAAGAAATGGATTGAAAGAAGATAATTAAAAGAAGCTAAGAGGGGCTAAATTGATATATATTTATTTGGATTGGGGCAAAATTTGTGTAACATAAAATTCACCATTTTAACCATTTTGAAGTGTTCAATCCAGTAGCTCTTAGTCTAACATCAATGTTATTCAACCATTACAAATTTCTAGTTCCAGAACATTTTCATCACCCCAAAATGAAACCTCGTACCCATTAAGCAGTCATTCTCCAACCTCAGCCCCAGTTTCTGGCAACCATTTATGTACTTCCTATAATAATGGATATTTCTAATTCTGTATTTTTATTAAATGGAAATATACAATATATAGTCTTTTTAAACTGGCTTCTTTCTCTTAGTGTAATGTATTCAAAGTTTATTCATGTTGTAGTATAAAAGTACTCCATTTCCATTTACAGTTGTAAAATATCCCATTGTATGAATTCACAATATTTTGTTTATCCGTTAATTTGTTGGTGGATATTTGATTTGTTTGTACCCAAATGTCAGTATTGCCTAAAAAACATCAACTCCATAGTGGGGCATCAGAGCAAGTTAATTATGTTTTTGCTATTGTGCTTTCCCATTCTTTCACTTTCAAGCTATTTGTGTTTTTGGATCTAATGTGAATCTCTCATAGATACCGTGTAATTAGATCATATTTTTAATCTATTCTGCCAATTTTTGCCTTTTAATTGGAGAGTTTAATCCCTTTATATTTAACGTAATTACAGATAAAGAAGGAATTACTTTTGCCATCTTCCTATTTGTTTTCTATATGTCTTATATCTTTTTTCATTCCACAGGTCCTTCATTACTGCCTCTTTTTATTTATTCAATTAATTTTTATAATGTGCCATTTTAATTCTTTTCTCATTGTATAGTTTTCTTTAGAGGTTACTCTGGGGAGTACAATTATCATTCATCTGTAACAATCTAGTTTGAATTAATACCAATAGCACAGGCATACCTCATTTTATTGCACTTCATTTTATTATGCTTTGCAGGTTTTTTTTTTTAACTAATTGAAGGTTTGTGACAATCCTACATCAAGAAAATCTATTGACATCTCTTTCCAACAGCATGTGCTCACTTTGTGCCTCTGTCACATTTTGTTTATTCTCACAATATTTCACTTTTTCATTATCATATCTATCATGGCAATCTGTAATCAGAGATCTATGACGCTACTATTGTAACAGTTTTGGGGTGCCACAAAATGTATCCATATAAGATGGCAAACTTAATCTATAAATTTGTGTGTTCTAACCACTCTGCCAACCAGCTGTTCTGTCATCCCTCTCCCTCTTCTTGGGCTTCCCAATTTGCTGAGACAAACAATTTAAAATTATGCCAATTAATAACCCAACAATGACCTAAAGTGTTCAAGTGAAAGGAAGAGTTATATACCTCTCACTTTAAGTCAAAAGCTCAAAATGTGAATCTTACTGAGCAAGGCATGCCAAAAGGTGAAAGCTAGGCCTCTCATGCCAAAATCGTAGCCAAATTGTGAATGCAAAGGAAAAGTTCTTGAAGGAAATTAAAATTACTACTCTAGTAGACACACAGATATGAATGTAAAATAGCCTTATTACTGATATGGAGAAAGCTGCAGTGGTCTGAGGAGATCAAAATGGCCACAAAATTTTCTTCAGCCAAAGCCTAACAAAGAACAAGGCCTAATTCTATGAAGGCTGAGAGAGGAAGATAAGCAGTAGGTTAGCAGAGCTTGCCTTATGAGGTTTAGGGAAAAGAGCCATCTCCATAACAGAAAAGTGCAAGGAAAAGCAGCAAGTGCTGATAAAGAAGCTGCATCAAGTTCTCAAGAAGATCTAGTTAAGATAATTTATGAGTGGCTACATTGAACAGCAGATTTTCAATATAGATAAAATGGCCTTCTGTTAGAAGAAGATTCCATCTAGGACTTTCATAGCTAGAGAGGAGAAGTCAGTGCCAGGCTTCAAAGTTTCAAAAGTCAGGCTGACTCTTGTTAGGGCTAATGCAGTTGGTGACTTTAAATTAATGCCACTATTCATTTACTACTTTGAAAATTCTAGGATCCTTAAGAATTATGCTAAATCTACTAGGTCTGTGCTCTATAAATGAAACAACAAAGGCTAGATGATAGCACATCTCTTTACAGAATGGTCTACTGAATATTTTAAGCCCATTGTTGAGACACACTTACCAGGAAAAAAAATCCTTTCAAAATATTATTGGTCACTGAAAATGCATCTGGTCACCCAAGGGTTCTGATGGAGATGTACAAGAAAGTAAATATTGTTTTCTTTTTTTTTTTTTTTTGAGTCGAAGTCTCACTCTGTCACCCAGACTGGAGTGCAGTGCTCCCAGTCACTGCAACCTCGACCTGTTGGGCTCCAGCAATCCTTCCACCTCAGCCTTCCGAGTAGCCAGAATTACAGGCTCGCGCTACCACACCCGGATGATTTTTTTTTTTTTTTATTGTAGAGATGAGGTTTCACCAAGTTGCCCAGGCGGGTCTTGAACCTGCAGGCTAAGGCAATTCACTCACCTCGGCCTCCCAAAGCACGGGATTACAGGCTGAGCCACTGAGCCCGACCATAAATATTGTTTTCATGCCTGCTAACATGACATCCATTCTGAAGACCAAGGAGTAATTTCAACTTTCAAGTCTTATTATGTAAGAAATACATTTTTTGAGGCTATAGCTGCCATAGATAGTGATTTCTCTGATGGATCTGGGAAAAGTAGATAAAAAACTTTTGGAAATGATTCACCATTCTTGATGCCTTTAAAAACATTTGTGATTCATGTCAAAATATCAACATTAACAGGAATTTTGAAAAAGTTGATTCCAGTCTTCATAGTTTACTTTAAGGGCATCAAGACTTCAGTGGTGAAAAATAATGAAGATGTGGTGGGAATAGCAAGAGAACTAGAATTAGCTGCAATCTTACAACAAAACTTGTGTGAATCAGGAATTACTTCTTGTGGATGAGCAAAATAAGTTATTCTTTGAGACAAAATTTATTCCTGGTGAATACGTTGTAAACATTGTTGAAATGACAACAAATGATTTAGAATATTTCATCAACTTAGTTGATCAAAGCAGTGACAAGCTTGAGAGAACTGACTCCAATTTTATAGAAGTTCTACTGTGGGTTACATGCTCCAGAGAAACCTTTTATTAAAAAAGAATCAATTGATGCAGAAACATCATCATTGTCTATGTTAAGAAATTGCCACAACATCAAGATCAAAGCAAGACCCTCTGCCAATGAAAAGATTATGACTCACCAAAGGCTCAGATGATTGTTAGCATTTTAAAGCAATAAATCATTTAAAATTAAAGTATGTACATTTTTAGGCATAATGTTATTGAACACTTAATTGACTACAGTATAGTGTAAGCATAACTTTCATATGTTATAGGAAACCAAAAACTATTTATATTACTCTTGCATTTTTTGCTGTATTGGACTATATCTCTGCGGTAGGGCCAGATACTTTATTCCTGTGTAGTTCTGCTCCCCTCTTGTGTTGTTATTATAGCAAATTACATCTTACACACTATGTACCCACTAATGTAGATGTATAGTTATTGTTTAATTCATTTTTTAGGTCATATAGGAATAGAAAGAGATATTTCAAAACCCAAATAACAATAATGGTTTTTATATTTATCTATGTATTTACTTTTACTATTCTTTATTTCTTCATTTGACCGTGAGTCACTCTCTAGTTTTGCTTTTAATTCAGTCTGAGGGACTTCCTATAGCATTTCTTATAAGAAAGTTCCACTAGCAATGAACTCTTTTAGTTTTTGTTCTTCTGCAACTGTCTTAATTTCTCCTTCATTTTTGAGGGATAATTGTGCTAGATATAGAAGTCCCACTGCTTTCTGGATTCCATGTTTTCAAATGAGAAATTATCTGTTAATCTTGTTTTGGATTCTTGAACATGACAAGTTGTTTCTCTCTTTCTGCTTTCAAGATTTTCTTTGGCTTAAAAAAAATGTGGCTCCATATGGATCTCCTTGAGTTTATCCTGTATTGCTCTTTCTGGTACCAGCAATCTACACTGTCAATTCAGACTCCTATCTTGATGCCAAGCAAGGAAGTATGGGATGGTAGCAGGCCAAGTTAAACAAAACAGAGCTCTCTTACTGGAATTCAGCCATTCTTTCTTTTATGAGTCATTCCCCTGGTTGTGGTAAGTTTTTGACTAGATTCCAGGGACCCAAAATTTATGTTGACAGATTTTGCAAGCTTATTCATTGCTTTTGTGACAGAGTTTAGAGTTCACTATTCCAAAATTTTGGCCAGTGTCATTCCATTAATTGATTTATGCTTTTAAAAGTCTTGTACAATTTGAAGAGCACAGCTAGAGTTTAAACAGGGAAATAAGAAAATAAAAATTGGAACATGTGTCAGGGGACCCCAGTCAACTCCTAGATTTTGTGATTCACTAAAAGAACCCAGAGGATTCAGCAAATAGTTTGTACTAACAGCTATGAATTTTTATGGTAAAAATATACTAAGCAAAATCAGTGAAAAAGAAAGGTGTGTGAAGTCCAGAGGAAACCAGGTTCAGGCTTTCAAGAGTCCTATCTGGGTGGAGTAACACAGGGTACACTTAATTCCTTCAGAACAAATTGTGATAGTATATGTAAACTTTTATTTACCAGGGAAGCTCATTAGACACTCAGGGATTTTGTTTGTTGCTTTCTTTGGTAGACTGTCATGTGGACTCCCTTTGCCTGGCATATAACAAATTTCAGATTCCTAGAAGATGTTTGGTATAAACTACATTGTTTGTACAAACAGTTCAGCCATAATAAGCAATTCTTATCAAGTAGGGTGGTTGTAACTCTCTTGAAATCCAAGGTTGTAGATATCAGTCAACTTGCAAGCAAGCCTTTCTAAGAGAGCCATCTCCAGCTTGCTGTGTTAATTGTTTTCTGCACAGGGCACTTGTCACATTGTGTTGAATTCCAGAAAACATGTGAGTAAATCAGATCCTTAGGAAGTTTTGCTATATGTTTTGTGATTAATTTTCCACCTTTGTCTTCATTTCTTTATCAGGACATTTTGATAAATACTCGCAATATTTTTCAAGGCTTTAGATTGATATTCTGTTTTGTTGTGACACTATGCTAAGATGGATCTTAAGTTGAAAAAAATTCATTTTTATTAGATTTTGGAAGCAGACTTATAGCCCATGAAAAGTGGGCTATAAGAAAGAATAGGGCAAATAAAAAGTGCTATATTCAGAGTGTCTCAAACAAACTGCAAGCATAAGAAAGCCCCACTGTAGACCTGGTGCAAAGTATAGCCCATAAGTGAATAGGCATTTTTTTTTCACCCCAGTAGAGTTACTGTTAATGAAGCAGCCCAGTCTATCAGTATAGCTGACTTGAAGTTTGTAATTCAACTACTCAATGTGGGGACAACAGTGGAAAAGAAAGGAGTAGTAGCTTCTGTCAAATGTCCATACAAATACATAGTAACCATACCTTGGGAATATAATGGTGAAGTGCTATTTACTGGCTAAAAGGAGGAAAACATGGTCATTTTTGAACACATGGGAGTCATCCACGGGATTCTTGTCTTAGTCTGTTATTGCTGCCATTACAAAATACCACAGGTTGGGTGGCTTAAACAACAGAAATTCATTATCTCACAGTTTGGGAGGCTGGAATGTCAAGATCAAGGCATTGACAGGTTTGGTTTCTCCCAAGGTCTCCTTTCTTGGGTTGCAGATGGCCACCTTCTCACTGTGTCCTCTCATGGTCTTTCCTCTGGGCACATGTATCCCTGGTGTCTATTCTTCTTATAGGACACCAGCACTATTTGATAGGGATCCTAACCTTACAGCCTCATTTAACTTTTACTTCCTTAAAGGCCCTATCTCCAAAAACAGTTACATTTGGGGCTAGGGTTTCAACATATAAATTTAGGGGAGGCACAATTCAGTCCATAACACTTTCTCACACCCATTCCATAGCACTCATTCTATTTACACCCCCAGGTCTTCATAAAGTTGGAGTTCTGATGGGTAAGCTAGGTTAACTGTATTGCTATTTTTATTTTATCTTACTACATTATACTTCCTCACTAATAGTTACTTCTTAAACTACTCTCATGGTTAATTTGGATATTCAAAAATGATCAAATGCACTATGTCCACTTTTCAGCAGTCTCAGAAACGAAGCCACACCATGCAGCAACTTACTTACTACATACTTTAATTAGACAGAACTGTCATTTTCACATAGGCCAAGTCCAAAGAATTATGTTGAATACAGTCACCATTTCTAGAACCAAAATTATGCACCAGATCATCTTATTATGATAGTATCTATAAGCCTCTTCAGGCTTAATACGTTGTTTTATAAATAGATGAATTAATAAATAATATTTCTCCTCTTTACAGAGAAACTAAATGCAGTTATTCTCATAGCGGGAAATAGGAAGAAAATAATTTTAAGTTTTTCTCCAAATTAGCAGTTGGCATTTTCTTTTCTTTTTTCTTCTTTTTTTTTTTTACTTTTAATTTTTTTATTTTAAAGATGTGGGGTACAATTCAGGGTATAAATGTTCATTATGCAGGTACTCTTGTTGATGAGGTGTGCCTCCCCTTCTCCAGGCAGATTACCACTACTTCCAATGCAGGTGGCATTTTCAAGTAGTTTGGAAAAAGTCACATGTGACTTAGAGTCGGTCATGCCTTCCAGATGAGAGATGTTGTTACAAGCTGAACAGTGGTCTCTAACCTAATGTCTGTACTTTCTCAGATTGTGCCCAGGAAGTTGCTATTTTCATTACACCATAGTTAATTTAGCCCCCTAAACAATTTTAACTGGCTTTGTTTGCCTGATTGATTTTTCTCTTGGGGTACAGTCATACCACAAATGTATCAGAAGGTAAATGGGGTTGTTCTGCTCAGTTGGGCACCATTTATGTGGTGACCCATTTGTGTTTTAGCCTCTGGAGTTGAGCAGTGTACTCTCCATACAATTGTATTCATAGCTCTGTTTATAAACCTCCTAACTGAATGGGACCATTCAGTCTAAGCATGCCCGGATTTCCTCCCTGGGAACTCTGGATTGAGACAGTTCTATTATTTCTCTAAACCCAATAAATACTGTGGACAGAACCCAATATCATTTTGTACCTTCTGATATTATTTGTCTCTCCCAAAGCTGAGCAATTCTTTGGTAATAGCATTCTGGGTAGTGAGTTTTGGTATCACTATATGTAATGATTTGAAATTTTTTTTATTAGCATTCTCACAAGAGGAAGGCTTGGCCTTGGACCACTTAATTATCTATAGCTTTAGTCTATGGGTCATAAATAAGATTAATATAGTATTTAATATAAGTGTCACTGGGCAACCTCTCCATTGACTGTAGAATGTGTTACGATTTGGTCTTTCATCTCCACATAAGAAGAAAAAATTTTAAGGAAAAGGATTCATTAAAAGTCCTTTGTCTAAAAACCTTGAGATGTTTGAGATCCTATTTTTCTTGCCCTCTGAGTGTTCACTACCACAGCCAGGGGTAATGTTTTTAATGTTGCTGCTTGAACATGGCCCAATATTTTAAATTAAATCCACAGATTAAGCCTTCTTATAAATTTCCTGGTTCCGTTGCCTTACATTATTGGATATGTTTCTGTTTCCTTTGCTTTCATAGATCTAAATAATGAAAATCCTTTATAGTTCATCCAAAGCTTACTGACTCTGACATGTGGTTTTCACATTTTATGAGTCATTTCCAGGGTGCTTCCTATTTTTCTGCTGCGCTGTATGCCAAGATAACTTTCAGACAGTACAACTGCATGGGTAATTGACAATTATCCAGGTTTTTATTAGATATGTCATGGAGGTGTTTCTACAAATTAGGGCCCCATGCAAACAAGTAAGCTGCATTATCTAAGAATAAGTCACATTAGAGAGTACTCCCTTACTTTATCTCCTTTATTCATATATTTATATGAAATTGCCACAAATGGTATCTTCTTTTTTCTCTTAAAGATTTCATCAGTAGATACCCAAAGACAGTCATAATTAGGTAAGCTGGCCAATTAAATAAGGAAACACGATATCTTGTTAGCAATAGGCATCAACTGTTGGGTGACATTTTGATAAACTGCTTCAATATAGTGTATAGCATTTTGGTGCCTTTTTACTTTTTAAAAGGTCACAGTCTCTGAAAAGTAACATTGAGAAAGCTGATATTTAAAGGGTATACGAAAATCAAATAAATAGCTTGTTTCACTTTTAGGTATCTCTTCCTTTTTCACAATAAAATATCTTATAGTTTACTTGGCTATTTTACTCCACTTGTTGATGTTTCTATTATTGTAAGAGGAAGATGATACATCTTTTACTTCCTAATCCAGATTTACTACACTTGAAGCCTCATTCTGTATTTTCAATGAGGAATTTAATAGTTGACTTGCTTGAGACGATCTGTGTGGCTATATCAGTACTCATTAATAAGTTTTTTAGGAAACTTCTTTGAACCACTGTGAGGAGTATGGATCATATTGATCATGGGTGAAAGTCAGGATCCCTAACCCTTAACTGCACCCCACTATTTCAAAATAAAAAAAATTTTTTTTTTTTTTTTTTAAAGAAAGTCAGGATCAACTCAACTAAGACTCCAGGCTAGTATTTTTCACAAAATCATCCACAAACTACTTATCTTAAAACAGTACCTGAAGTGCTTTTTCATATATCCAGAAAGTCCATATCAATTGATTTGGAATCATTGATGGTAGAGCCGAAGACTCCTTTTTACACGATCTCCAGATGTTTCTTGAGCATATCTTTGATAACCACTACTCTTTGCCATGAAAAGGTACTTTGATCACCTCTGGAACTTTGAACTCTATCCTGCCTTTTTTCTTCCACACATATTAAACTTACCATATCCTCATTCTGCAGGAAAATAACTTCTATCTCTAATACAACTTTAAGACAAAAAAGAATTACCTTCTTCCAAAATGACCTATTTTTTTTTTTTTTTTGGTCCAGCTTGATACAAGTGATCTTCCCTTGCACATTGTGTCCTGTTCATGATCATTTTAGGGATGAGCATAACATCATCATCTTAGTATGAGTGGATAATTCTTCCCCAGACTTGTTAGAGAGATCTCAGAGCTAGAGCAAATACATGACTCTGTGTGAGCAGGGCATTCCTGAGCACTAATGGGTTGAACCAGCCAGTGGTCCCATTGTTCAGTCAGTGGCCACAATCACAGGAGTGCAGATGACATAACTGCTCTTTCAAAGAAGTAAGGCTGCACCTATCTTATACTTTACACAGTACATAATCAGTTTTATTGATTCTAAATAAACACTTGATGTTTGGTTGCACAAATTTTGCAGTAAAGAGTCCAGAAAGCAATCTCTCCACAACAAAACAGCTGAAAATAGATTGTAGGTCAGGCAAATTGCAAGAGGTTAACGAGGCTGGAATATGCTTACATCAAATCTCCTCATTGTCACGCACTGCTCTGGAGGTCGATGGAGAGGTCAAAGCTCAAACAGTCAGTAAGACTCTTATACATGCAGGGCCCAAGTGTTGGTCACCTCACACATCTCATAGAAGAGGCCTTACCCAGCTTTGTGGAGGAAAGTAAGGAATACCCTTCTATCCTCAGATCACACTCAGCAGCCTGTATAATTTATTTTAAAGGAAGAAGTGTCTCTTGAGCTTCAGCCATAACCTGTGTCCTATGCTCCATTTTGGGGGAGCCTACCTCCTTCTTTCCCCCTTTTCCTGTTCTCTACTAGCTTTCTACTGGTTATCCTATCAACCTACATTGAGTGAACTTTTCATTTCTTTGATTGCTTCTTCAGTCTGAGTCTTGTACTAACTTGCTTATTTGTACCAATTCATGTTTTATGCTATCTTCCTTTGCTTTGGCTCTCCTGATGGGTTTGTGCTTCCTGCTTGCCCTTCTCTACAGCCACAAAAAACTAGACTCAGTACTAAACTGTAGCTGCTGGTCTTCCTCGCTCTTATATGACTGTAGTCCTTCTTCTTGAGCAGCAAGCTACATAGATACTTTACCTGGTTCTCCTAATCAAGTGATTCCTGAATCTGGTTATTCCAGATTTATCTGGCCAGCAGCTACTGACAGCAAAGATAAAGAACATGGACTGTATGTTCTACATGACTATAACCCCAGTTCCCCCTGCCCATTTAAGGGTTCTTCACTGAATTCCATAAAGCACATGAGGAATGAAGAGACCAGTATTTTATACTAGAGGTGGGTTGGAGAAATTGATCCACTAAAGGGAACCTCCCCAACAAACAGAATTTATTTATTTTATAAATGTGTATTTATTCTTACATGTTTAAATTTCAGTCACCCTCCAAAGTAATCTCCGTTTGATGCAATACACATATCGAAACACTTTTTCCACTGCTCAAAACAGTTTTTAAAGTCATCAATTTTTATGTCTTTAGTACTAGTGCTGTTTTTTTGTTTCCTTTTCCACATAGGCAAAATATTTCCCTTTGAGGGCTTTTTTCATCCAGGGAAATAAAAAAGTTCCTGGGGATGAGATTGGGTGAATAGGGAGGGTGGGGCATGGGGTTAATGCCATTTTGGTCAAAAACTGCTTAACACTCAGCACAGTGTGGGCAAGTACATTGTCTTGGTGGAAGAACCAGTCACCTATTCACCACAATGCAGGACATTTCTTCTGCAAATCGTGAGGCAAACTTCTCATACCTTCCAGATAAAAACTTTGACCATTTGATCCGGAGGAGCAAATTCCTAGTGTACTACAAGGGGGCCAACATCCAAAAAGATAACTCCATTTTTTTTTAGGTCTCCCTTGTATATTGAGCACCTGCTAAGGGCTAGGCATTTTATTCGTATTATGGCCGGAAAATGCGTGTTGGGGATCGGAGGAGCAAAACTGAGCATATACAACAATAAAGACTAGAAGTGATAAAAATTACTTTAAGAACAAATGGTGGGAGCATAGCATCATTTTAAAGAAGGACTGGGCATAAGAAGGTGAAACATGAAAATAGTCAAGGGACTCATAAAAAATAATATAATATTACAAAAATACTGATGCAGAGGAACATTTAGAAATCACAGATTCAGAGACTGGAAAGTTCACCCTTTAATACAATGAACACGATGACCATGTCTGTTGTATTTATTACTCTTTCCTCTGCTCAACTTGGTTTTTAAGAACATAATAAGAACTCTAAATGTTTCTTAAATGAATGAATGAAATAATTTCTTGGTCAGCAAAGTAAACTGCATTATGTAGTTGAAATATGTACAGTGACATTGGTGCATTCATTAATATTGTCAAAAATAACCTGTGTGCCTGTGTCCAAAATAAATGTGATTTTAGAAAATAACACATTTTACTTTGCTAGCAGATATTATTCCATTAAAGATTAAAGATCTTAGTCATCTATCCACCTATTTTCTTTTAAAAAACATTTGAAGTTTTAACATTTCTTAGTATATTCATTTACCATACAATTTCTCAGCATAGTTATTTTTGGCATTACTTAGAGAAAATGTATCTTTCTGCTAGAAGTATTTGCATTGTATGTACAGAGTTTCTTATTGCTTGGATAATGCCCTATTAATTTCAATGGATTCCTTTTGACATAAAAATGGATTTGCACTGAAGGGCAAACACTACGTCCATATGTATCCAGGCTGCATTACAATTGAATCCATCACATTATACATTTATAGGTGTCTACCCCTGTTACACTGCTGAAATGGTCTGCCATAAAAAATGGCCATGTGAAAAGCTGGTTTAAATTTCATGCGTTTTTACTTGCAAAGTATCTGGTTAGATGAACAGAAGCCTCCAAGATGAAATCCTTTCCAACATGAATATGCTAACATGCCTCTCTGGAAGCAACACCTCTGCACTCCATCCAGTGCCTTTTCTGCAGATTCCAACGACAGATTTGTTTTAGGGTCAGCATGTTGGAAACTGCTAAGAATTTCTTCTTTCAAGCTCACAGTGGTAAATGGCACAAGGGAGGAAAGTGTAATCTCTTTCTTGATTTCTTTGGCACCACTGATGTTAGCAAATGAAAGCCCCTTCATGATCTTCAAAAGACCAATTTAGGACCTTTTGCGTTCTGTCTTTAGAAGTACTTTTCGATACACCCGTTAACTTAGAATTTTTAGACAATGAAAACATCTTCCTTTTCTTCATTGGGCCTGAAAAAAAATAAAAAGTAAACATGAAGTTGACTTCAGACATGGAGGCAAAACATGCTCCTCAGGGACAAGCATGAAAAGCAGACTTAATTTTAAAAGTTTTTCTGTTCAGAGAGCTTCTAAAAGTGAAAGTCAAGAGTTTAGGAGGATATCAATTGTGTGTGATTTTATCAAGTTTTCTTATTTTTTCATAAATTAGTAACCTCAAATAGAAGCAAGTGTATTATGGAAAATAGCAATATAATAATAGGACAAAAAATTACTAGATTTCTACTATGAATTTATCCATCTAAGAGAAAAGTACTGATGCATGATTTGGGATTTATTTTTGGCATAATAAAAACATAATAGAACAAAAGCTGATAAGAACACCAGATTCAGATCAAATCATGTAGGTTTATGTTCTGGTTCTGTCTTTCCTAACTGTATAACTTCATGAAAGCCACTGGTTTCTGTGGGTATCAGTTGTTTTATATGCATAGTGGGGATAAAAGTAATCTACCACTTTGCATCTTTATACAGGTTGAGTCTTTTTTTTTTTTTGAGTTGGAGTCTCACTGTCTCCCAGACTGGAGTGCGGTGGCATGCTTAGGGCCACTACAGCCTCAATCTGCTGGGCTCAGGCAATCCTGCCTCGGCCTTCCAAGTAGCTGGAACCACAGGTGCACTCACCACACCCAGCTAATTTTTTGATTTATTGTAGAGAGGAATTCTTACCATGTTGCCTAGGCAGGTCTGGAACACCTGAGTTCAGGCAATCCTCTGGCCTCTGCCTCCCAAAGTTCTGGGATTACAGGCGTGAGCAACCACGCCTGGCAGGTTGAGTCTTCCTAATCAAAAAATTCAAAATCTGAAATGTTTTAATGAGCATTTCCTTTATGCACCATGTCAGTACTCAAAAAGTTTTGGAATTTGGAGCATTTTAGATTTTCGATTTACAGATTGCTCAATCAAAAATTGAGCAAATGTTCCAAAATTTAAGAAGAATCTAAAACAATTCTGGCTGCAAACATTTTGAGTGAGGGATATTTAACCTGTATGGATTGAATAAGATACTGTATGTTATAAGCTTTGGATATTTAAAATTATTATTTGTAGCCGGGCTCAGTGGCTCAGCCTGTAATCCCGCGCCTTTGGGAGGCTGAGGTAAGTGAATTGCCTGAGCCCGCGGGTTCGAGACCTGCCCGGGCAACTTGGCAAGACCTCATCTCTACAATAAATCAAAAAACTAGCTGGGCTTGGTAGCGCGTGCCTATAGTTCCAGCTACTTGGAAGGCTGAGGCGGAAGGATCGCCGGAGCCCAACAGCTTGAGGTTGCTGTGGCCAAGAGCGTGCCACTGCCCTCCAGCTGGGCGACAGAGTGAGACTCCAACTCAAAATAAATAAATAAATAAAAGAAATTAAAATAATTATTTGTTACCATGTATTAACCTCATAGTATTCTTGCTTTTAGTGGCGTCTCTTGCTCCTTTTAATTCTCTTAGATTTTTTTTTTTCTACATATGATTACAGGAATTTAAATATTTAAGTATTTAATTCTTCATGCTTTGAAGACAAGTTTCTTTAGGCATGGTCTCTGAATTCTGATTCATCTCCTTACAGTCAAATTATTGATCATGAAATATGAATAAGGTACAGTGTACAAGCACATCAGCTCCTTTATGTGAATACACATGGGTCTATTACATATATTAGTGGACATAGAATGAATTTTGAGATGGTAAAGCTATGGATAGAGTCAAGTTTCTTTTTCTCATTTCTTCCCTTCTATCAATAAAAGCTATTAAATATCCAAGATACAGAAGGGGGGTAATACATATTCATGCAGATCAAACTGGCTTATTGTGAATCTTAAAGTATAGAGCTTAAACTATACTTTTCTTTTGTCCTCTAATATGTTAAATTATTTTTAATAAAATTGTATTACAATCCTCAAATTAGTCTGATTTTTAAGAAGTTGTTCCAAAGAAGTTAGTGGGTCAAAGATAAGGTTGAAAATTAACAGTACCATGAGTTGCAAAGGACTTGAATTTTTCCTGTAGCTGGGAGTTAGAGAACTGAGTATTAATCATGTTATAAATTAAAAAGATATAAATGTGTACCAAGCAGAAAGAATTCATTTCAGGTCTGCTGGCCCAGATACAATAGGCTGAATAGCAAAGTCCTGAGATTTCTTAGATGCATAATGTTCTCACAAATGGTCCATGCTATGCTAATAAAACTATTGTGACTAGGAGCTTTTGCAGTGGAAACTGACAGATGAGGCAGAGTTAAGTACTTTTTCAGACAAGCTACTACAGTAAATCATTAAGGCACACAAACAATCATCCTTCATCAGTGTGCAATTTGTTTCATAGCAATTGCAAATCAAAAACAATGTAAACAAACAAATCGACAACTAATGAACATCCCCCACCGCTCACTGTAAATAGATCTACAACTTTAGAAGAACACTTTATCCAACACATTGTCAACTCATTGTAAACACATCTACAACTCATAAACAACTCATTACCCAGTATGTTGTCACCTCATTGCAATTAAAGTTGAATGCTAACTGTACTGTATGTTCCTGCTCTGAATCAGATTATACCCAAGGAAGAAAATACTAAGGAGAATGAGAAGGCTTTTATTTTACTTCTTCTCCACATCAGTCTGACTTTTTAAATTATTTGCCCAAGTTTACACAGAAATTAAGCTGCATTTTTGCCCTTTCCTCAGGTAGCCCACATTTTCCATTTGCATGGAGAAGGCAGTGATTTCTTAGCACAAGTTTCTTTCATAGAGGAAAAGTAAATGTGTAAAGTATTCCCCAAGCAGTAGTAAAACTCACAGCTTTTACTGTAATTGCTTTGTGTGAACTGCATTTGGCATCCTCACCTGGTGTATAATCTTTTGGTTGGGACCCATGTATTTTACAGTCTACAGAATGATTATTTTGGGAAAGCAAACATGAACTTATGAATGTCACCACAATTTTCCCATAATATTAACTTTACCTAAGGATTTAAGTGAGTTTATTCACCATTCTGATTTATATCACATAGGAAGTATTGCCAGATTATATGGATGTGTTTATGTGCAATATATATGCAAATATGTATACAACACAAGAATAGATTTGTCAGCAGCTGACCCATTCTACAAAGGGTAGATTAATGAGATGAGGGTACATTTTATAGTATTTTTTTTTCCTGATTTAGACCAAGCTTCAACTCTCTTGGTTAATCTGTGTGTAAGAGAGAATTGGAATTGGAATTCTACTAAATGAAAATGATTTACAGATTCAAGATATAATCTTATGTGCACATTTATATTTATAATTTAACATGCTTTGGAGCTTCATGTTTATACCAGTCAACACAAAAGGGTTGTAGTGTAGTAGAAGAACAATTGACAGTTCAGAGGCCTGAGTTTGCCTCTGTCTGACTTTGCCTCTAAAGAAATAAGATATTTTTAAAAGTTTCATTCTAAAGGTTCAGTTATAGATTCCTCTCTAGGAAATTAGAAAGATGTTCTCTAAGCTTCCTCTAATTCTTAAGTTTTATTCTCAGCATTTTTAAGCATCTTAGGCATAGTTATTACTGGGGTGCTTTGGAGAACATTTGTTTCCTATTTCCTATGAAATGGTAAGATGTATCAAAGCTTTGCAGTCACATAATTAAGATTTTATACCTTTCTGTTACCTCCTAGCTATGTAATGTGTCCTCTCTGGGCCTTAGTTTCCATACCTATAAAATGAAACTGTAGAATTATTGTGAGAATTCTTTAATTGAAATACATGTCAAGTATCTAGTACAATGCTCAAGTATTGAACAAGTATTCAGTAAATAGTAGGGATGATAATGATGACAACGGTAATGATGTTGATAGCAAAATTAGCTTCCAGGCTTAGAGAGAAAACCCAGATCAATAATAAATTCATTCATTTATTCCTTTATACCTATATACTCTTCCATTATTCTCTTGGTCACCATAGGGAGGTCATGACTTTATATAACATTCACATTAATATTTTCTTAGGAAAATGCTTTTGAAGAGAGCCATGAATTGTATATTTCATTCTTCTGTGACATATTCTATGACGGAAGTACTCTAAGTAGTGTGTAATATTGAAGTATAAAATCTATATTTAAATAATATTAAAAGTAAGGATGACATGTTTACTGCAAAAGTGACTTTTGAAATTTCTCTTATGTGTACTACTTTCATAATAAGTAAACACACCAAAATACTATAAAGAGAGGCAGCTTGTTATAGTATAAAGATCAGTGAACTATGGATTAAAGAGGTGAGCCTTGGTTTTAGTTTTGCCATTAAGCAAGCATTTGAGCTTAAGTAACTCTCTTAGCCTATTTAGATGAAATTAAGCATTTGTTTCCCCTGCCTTCACTTCCATTCTTCATTCTAAGTTCTTCTCAGAAGATCATTATTCATTGGACAAATATATATTGATCACTTCAATGTGCTAAGCTCTTTTCTAGTCACTAGTAATCCTTTGTGAGCAAGACTGACAAGTCCCTGTCCTCATGGAGCTGGCATTTTCATGGATGAGACAAAGTAAATCAATTTTATAAATTATTGTAATAGCCAGTAAAAGTGCTGTGAAAAATCAAACAAACAAACAGGCAAGACATCTGAGATTGATAGAAAACATACTATTTTAGGCAAAATAGTGAGAGAAGTTTTCTCTGAAGTTGTCATTTCATTACAGATCTGAATTAAGTGACAATTAAGCCATGCATTTTTAGAGTAGACACAAAGATTATCACATGCAAGAACTGAAAAAGTTGTATCTTTCTATGTTTTTTCCCTATTTTGAGGCTAGCAGAATTCGTTCCTACTCTTTTACAGCATCTATCTTTTAAGGTGTAGGAAAATTGTCTTTTTCTTCCCTTCTATCCCAAATGAATCTCATTTATTATCTCCAACTTGTCTTCTTCTAATATCAGAAATTGAGACTTTATAATATTTTTCATACATTCAGCTTTTAATTTCCATAGACTAAAATAAAAATAAGTTAGAATTAACACAAAGAGGACAATCATTTTTGAGACAGAGAGTTGTAGAAAATGAGGTCAGGGACTTAGGGGAGTTGGATCATGTAGGATCTTTCAGTTTAATGTAAAGGTTTTAGATTTTGTTCTGATTGACCGAGGTTCTTCTGGTGCTCTGTGCTGAATAGACTTTAGGGGGAAATGGTAGAAGGAGAGATAGCAACCTCCCAATAATGCAAGCAAGAAACAGTGAGACTTGGGCCAGTGTATATAGGGGGTGGTGAGAAGTGATTGGATTTGCGATTTTTAAAGATCCAGAACTTCAGGACTTAATGATGGGTTGAATAGTGTGGGAAAGTTGAGATGAAAACTTAAGAGTTCAGTGTCCTGCTGTCCCGAACTTGCTTAACTAGACGGGAAAATCAGTTCATCTCTCTCACTCTCAATTCCCTCATAGAGTTATTATGGAAATTAAATGGATTAGATGGCACCTAGTCCCCCTTAACAAAGATGACTTTTTATCTCTTCATCCTTCCCTTGTAGTGCCAAATATGCTAGAAATAATATACTGTTCTCTGAGAGTATGATACAGATCATTTTATTTTATTATTGCTCAGTCAATGATAGGTAGACAAAAAGGAATAAATAAATACTGGGACAGATAATGAAAATAATAATGCTATAGTACAAGAAACTAAAAGGTATTAGATATTCCAAAGCAGGCAGGTTTGGAGTCCACTTTTCCTTACCAAAATTGGTGGATTTCTAGCAGTAATGATTATGGCCTTACAGACATGAACCAGCAAAGAGGCTGCCCAATACAGCCAGCATGTGCTGGTGGCAGCAGCAACTTCTCTGAGACCTGGGGCCATCTGGAATCATTGGGCCTAGTTTCAAAATGGCTGCCAGCTTCCTCTGAAGCCATTTGCAAGGCAAATGTCTTACTTCCTTGGGATATTCTGATCTAATAAAGTACTCAATTGTTTGTTTGTTTTCAAAGATTTCTATCCAATTACCTTTGGACAAAGCAAACTAGCTTGAGATATTCATTCTTAGGTTATCTAGTGCTTAGGTCAATCATGAAGAGAAAGTACTCATGTCAGTATACTTTCTAGAGAGGTCGAACTTTTATGATCACAGATTACATTTCTAACCTTCATGAATGATATGTTCATGAAAGTAAACAGGGAAGGGAAAACACAATAACATGATGACAACACCCAGTGTTTATTGAGCATTCTTTTTGTATCCTTCACTGTTCCAAGTGTTTTACATTTGATAGCTCATTTGCACAACATACTATGAAATACAGACTATCCTCTGACACCTATTTCCATAAGTAAACTAAGTCATACAGAAGTCATTTTTTTTTAAAACAGCACAGCTAAGAAGTGGTCAAGCCAGGATTTGAACCCAAGTGTCTGGTCCCCGAGGCTGAACTTTGAAGCATTACTCAGTTCTGTCTCTATCATCATGTTCAGAAAAATAAATCAAAGACCATATCAACTTATGCCAAGCTATTAAAATATTTCTCTGTGTTAGGAGCAGCATCTCATTAATACTAATATAAAGAGAGTAGGTGAACTGAAAGGCAAATAAAGGTCTGAAAGCTTATTTACACTCCAGGCCTGTGTGTGGTAATCTCTACCATTTAAACAACCTAAATCCCTAATGCTCTAGTAGAAATCATGTTGTTTTAGAGTTCTCTGAGACAGTCTTTAAATCAGCTGTTCTCTCCATTGCCAGCCAGGTCAGAGCTTCTGGGTGGCCTTCAAAGGAAAATTCATCTGGAGCAGACTGAAGAGTTCATAAAGTAAAAAGAAAAGATGACAAGACCTCAGTAGGGAAATAATATTATAGCCTCCATGTGAAAATTTCCAGAAAAAATATGTTCATTCTTACCTCTCAGCTCTCTTTCTCTTTTCCTCTACTTATTCTTTGTCCCAAACACCCAGACTCCTCTTGAAGCCTATTGAATTTCCAGATGAAAATATGTGCTCAAAATGTGCTAATTCTTTCATGTGCATAAAATAGATGTATGTACATTATGCTATAGGTACTAAGCACTTAAGTCACATAGTTGCTAAGATTTGAGTCCTGCATGCTTTATTCAACTAGGATACTGTATAAAATGTGGCATGGTATCATATCTGCTCCAAAGTAAAGGGTGTTAGCGATGATTTAGAACCTAAAAGGAAGCAAAGTCCATGATTTTTATAAAAATAAACATAAATGATTTTAACAAATGTTCTACTTTGTATTTTCTTTCTAATTACTTTTTATTTTATTTTTTAAGATTGAAGTTTCTCAGTAATATGCATTTTTCAATGAATCATATTACTTATAAAATTCAGCGTTTACCTGCAGCTTAAAGTTTACAGTATTATTGGTATTTAACTCATTCCTGGAAGCAATAGAAAAGGAACCTCTTCATAAATCCAAGCAAACATTGCACTGCCAAAATGGAGCTCACCAAAGCCAATGAAAGTTCAGGCTATACATTGTACTTAAAACAAATGAATTCTGCCAACCTCCACACCATCTGGTTATTTTTTTTCACTTTTCCATAACTCATCCTGTTCTCTCCTTCTGTACTTTTCTTATCCTTCTGCTTCTTTTAAGTCTCATCTGAATTTTCCCATTTTGTCACCCAACTGAGATAATCCCAGACCTTTCCTCTAAGTCTTGGCTGACTTTAGGTAAATTCCAGATAACTAGCTGGGGTTGAAATGTGTATATAGAAAAATTTATATGAAAATTTTCTGGACAAATGGAAGTGCTTTTTAAACAAACCTTTAGTCTTTGTTTAATCTCAATAGATTTTGTTTTCCTTTTGTCTTCCTATTGGCCCTCTATCCTTATCCTCAAAACTGAAAAATTTCTCCATATCATGAAGAAAAGAAACGTTTATTGCTGGGCACTGTGTTTTAATATCTACCTATAGTGTTTGTCTGCTCTTTGCAGAAAGTTTTAAAGAGGCAAAAAAAACACAAAGAAGAAAATAAAAGTCATTGATATTAAATTTCCATTAAAAACAAAATGTCCCAAGTGTTGTCCCACTTGTTATTTTAAATAAACAATTTTTTTTATGTTTTACTATTATAAAATAAACAGTGATGAAAATTCATAAACACAAGTAGTTGTTAATTGCGATTTAAAAAACATATTTCCAACCATTTCTCACCAAATTTCTATAACCCACAGGAATTTCTCAGAAGGCAACTTAATAACACATTTATATCTCTTAGAATTTAGCTTCTCTCTTCTTAGAATCTTTCTACCTAAAATGTCTAAAGAAGCTACATTTTAAAAATTTACCACAGTAAGTGCTATATTATGGAATATAAATATTTTTAAAAAATAATGGTTTTGTTAACTTTTCAAATCTATTTATTAAATTTACACAAAAGGGACTACTTTGTAAATAATGGCACTTTGTAAATAAATAACCTATATACAGCCTATGATAATGTCCATGAGATTTCTGTGGGGAAGTACAAGCAGTTATTATAGTCTACTTTAGTTATACAAATGTTGGAAACAATATCTAACATGTATAATTTACCTTATAAAAATAAAATGTGGTTGGCCCTCTTTAATACATGGTTCTTGAGTCACCACATACAGTTTTAGAAATATTTATTTTAATTCTCATTTTCACTAAAGGTTTTTCAAAATTTAAAGAAATTATACATCAACAAGAATTCCTTAACCATGAAAGAATTGAAATTTAGTGAGATGTTTCAACTGTCAGATATGTGACCTATGTGTTCAATGAGTGATGGATTAGGAGCGAAAGGGTTAAGCTATGTGTGCTGGTAGATGATAGCCAGGAAGTAGGTTCAGCACGCCAAGGTTCAGGTAGGTCAAGGCCTAGTGGAGTCAAAGATCAGGGAAACCAAGAGTTCAGCGAGCTAGGGACCTGGAAAAACATGCCCTGGAGAATATCAAGGAAGCAGGGTCTAAGAACCTGTTTGGGGGTAGGGACCAGGCTATTTTGCCAGTCCTGGCTCAGAACAGAGACTAACATTATAATCCTGAATCTCTCTTTCTCTCTAGGATGGTGGTTTTTATCATTGAAAAGGCTGAACTGGCCATAAGATAAAAGGTTAAGGACTCTTTACTTGAACTTTCATGGCCTAGTTAATCAGAGCCACCAGGGCACAAGATTTAGAAAGCTGTAAGAGAAACTTACAGCAATGGGTTGTTAGGAGGGCTTGGAAACAGATTAGACTAAAGGTCATAGAGTCCACAAGGCCCTGGCCTGACTGAACCTTGATCTCCTGGCTTTAGCCTATTAACACACCTACAGCTTAAAACAGTCAACAGCAGTGTAACAGAGTCAGGCCCTTAAACCAAAGATGAATGAGAATCACAGAAAAGCACAGGCCCTGAGTCAGAACAGCTATCATCAGTGTGGATTAAAATGTGACATCAACTTGTTGATTGACCTATTTTAACTTTATTTCCTCTTTTATAAAATGGCAATGATGAGTACTAATTCCTTGTAGGTTCTATCATGTATTAAAGACAATCTCAAAGCAAGACATATGAAATATGAATAATAAATAAAAGGTACTATTGCTACCATTGTTATTACTATTACTTACAATTCTAGGCTAGAAAAATAGAGAAAGTAAAGAGAAGACAGCTTGAGGTTCTTAAATAACCAGCAAAAGCTGGTGGTATTTCTGCTTCCACTGCATTTTAGTTTGTTCAGTCCACCAGCTTTCCCTAAAAGCACGATAATCTTTTCTCCATTCTGAGGCTCTTAAGAACCTAGTGTTGTTGCAATTCATTTGGTTGTCTAAGATCCATGTTATTAAAATAACATAAGTGACAACTTGTAATAGTCACAGATGCCATTTACTGAGAACCTGCTTGATTACCAGCATTATGTTAGGCGAATTAACCTCTCATTCTAGTTCTCATTTTACAGTCATAAAACTCCATAAGGTAGGCATTATTGTCCCTTTCATACAAATAAGCAAACTAAGGTTGAATATGGCGACAGGAATTTCATCGATTTTGTTCAGTAATACAACCCTTAGCACTTAAATGTTGCAGTCATATAATAAGTATTCAACAAATACTGCTGAGTGAAAAAATGAAGACCTTTATCCATGGCCACATAACTGACAGGAGATGGCACTGGAAACTTACACCATGTTTAAACGTAAGGCTATGGAATATGCATATTAAGTGCTCATTTGAGTGCTTGCTTCATCACAACTAAACATTTACATGTATACTTTGTCCTCCTCTTTTTCTGAAGTATGAGTTCTCTTGATTTTGAGTTTTTGGAAAAATCACCTGTTTTCTGCAGTTCCTGGAAAAACGCAGGGAAAATTCACTAATTCTTTCAGTAGTCAATTATTCATTCTTTATTCTGTGTCTACATTTATAAAGAGCTTACCTCTTTGAAGTGTCTGTGGGCCCTTTTTATGGTGTCACAAAATAGGTTGACTATGCTATGAATGTGGGATTAGAGGTAAGAAAAGAGGTGAGGAATAGGGATAAAGATGTAGAGCTCATTAACACAATGAGAGTGTTCAACAAATATGTTTGTGGGATCAATCAGTTCATTAAGTCACGGAAAGGTCATGGATAGGTTTGCTGAAAAGTGACTTGAGTGAAAAGAACAAACAAAATTTGAGCAACATATAAAAGATGAGCATAGAACTAGTACATAAGACACATGGAGACACCTAGAGAGGTGGAAGAAAAGCTTAGAAAAAGTGTCAACATGGTCATGGAGGTCAAAGGAATCATGGTCTTCAAGAAGAACTGAAGGATTAATTTTGTCTAATTCAATCACTGTCAGAAAGAGCAATAGTTGAAAAATTTTCATTGTGCTTATCAAGGTGGTGAGGCAAGTTGTTTTATTTTTACTAGTAGGATCAGAAACTATATTGTAATGTTTCAGGAAAAAATAAGTGTTAAGGCAAGGCCAATGGTAGACACTGTTCTTTCATATACATTAGCTGTGAGGATAAGCAAAGTGTTAGTGCAGTAGGTAGTTTTTTAAAGTCTGAAAGATATGAAGAGATCAATTTGCTGGTCAAGGGGTTAAAGTTATAATAAATGCAATCTGGACAAGGAGAGGAAGAAGTCTTTGAGAGAGTTGAAGAGGAAGGTAAGACTAGGCTTAAACTCTGCAGGGTAGTTAGCCACCCGTGCCTTGAGTAAGAGGATGCAAGCTTCTTATTTCAAGATAAGAGAGGTGAAAAGAATAAGATGTCTGCAAGTCTGACAGAATTAGAAGTTGAGGATTTTTTTTTTGCAAAGAGAGGCTATGGAGCAGAGGCCTGAGGAAAGTAGAGGAAACTTGAAATAGTTACATAGGAACTAAGAAGACTGAGCTGGCAGGAAGTGTTGAGAACCTAATAAAGTTATGATTCCCAATTTTTTTGTCAATTTTTTTTTCCATTTGGAAACAATTCCAAAATATTCTACCACAGATTAATTTCGTTTAGCTTTAAGATTACCAGTCATACCAGAAGGCCAAATGGCTTATAATAGGGTGTTTTATTGGAAGGAAAGCTTGGAAGCTAATTAATTTTGCAGCTTACTGCTGTACAACTTTGGGTGAAACACAGTTCTGTGATAAATAGGAGTAAAATATTTGTTTTGATAAGTGGCAATTGTAATAGTAATGAAAGTCCAGGATACTATAGGTAAAATACAATCTTATTTCCAATTTGCATCAAGTATAAACGGGAGCTGGGAGAGAAATATTTTATAAATAGTGTATTTCTAATAAATATACAGTTTTATCTACATGGATATTACAAATACTCTCAAAACTTTCAGTCACTTGGGTAAAAAAAATCAGGTCAAGCCGGGGTCGGTGGCTCAGCCTGTAATCCCGTGCCTTGGGAGGCGGTGAGTGGATTGCCTGAGCCCGCGGGTTTGAGACCCACCTGGGCAACTTGGTGAGACCTCATTTCTACAATAACTCAAAAGATTAGCCATGTGTGGTAGTGCGCGCCTGTAGTTCCAGCTACTTGGAAGGATGAGGCGGAAGGATCGCCGGAGCCCAGCAGGTCGAGGCTGCCGTGGCAGGGAGCGGCCACTGCACTCCAGTCTGGGGAACAGAGTGAGACTCCAACTCAAAAAAAAAAAAAAAAAACAGGTCAAAATCAAGTTCTTTAATCCTGATAAAGTTCTTCGTACCACTTCAGAAATCAGATCCCAGGATAAGTAAAAAAATTTTTTTCAGTTTTGGTTAGAAATCAACTAGAAGTTTTTGGCTATGGCAGATGTCATAAATAAACTATTAATTTGGGATAGGGAAAACACAAACTTGATATATTCTATTATTTAGATAGTTTGGATTTCATGGCACCTATACAATTTGTCTAAGGTCTAGTCAGCCAATCACGAAGAGTTTTCACCTGGCCATTAACAGTCCCTAGTGGGTCCTCACTGCATTGTAGGGGTTTGTTTTGGGGAGGATAAAAATCCTTTCAATTATCTCATAATGACCTGTATAATAATATTTTTTTTTAAAGACAGCTATTTGAAAATGCCAATCAGAATCCTTCTTTACTCTTAACTATACTTAAAGGAGAAAAAGAACTTTTTAAAGACGTGTTGTACAGAACCCTTATTCTTAATGCCACTTGAAGGGAAAAGGGAATTAAGCAAAGCCATAGTGAAATAGCGGATATAAAATGTCTCAGCATAGTATTTTCACTTCCAGTGTCAAGCATTCAGCTTAGTCTTGTTACCTACCTATCAACCATTCATCCACTCATGGATTCATAAAACATTTATTTTGAGTAAGACAGTACAAGGTTCTGAACTCACAGATAGTTTCTGCCCTCGAGTGTTCACAGTTAAGAACAGTAAAACAACATGTAAACAGCAAAATTACAACAAAGTGTGATGAGTGCAGAATTGGATGACTGCATAAAGCACAGAAATAGCACTGAAGAGTGAATGATTTCCTCTACTGGAGGGTCAGAAATATATTTTAGAGGTGATCGCATCTGAATTGGTGTTGGACTGATGAATTTTAGTCTCGCTATATATAATTAAGTGAGATATCTTCCCATTTTACAGACAATTTTCATAGCAAAGAATAGAGATCACTAGGATATAATTTCTAAGTCAGAATCACATCTTCCAAGTTTCCTTGACTCACTCTTTTGATCATCCTTTTTATTTTTGTGTTTCTACTGTACTCACAAATAGGGTTTTATTTCTGTGTTCATTTTTAATTATCCTCAAATTGCTTCAAGTTTTTCTTCATAAAACAGAATTTCTTATCCTGATTCTATCTTAAACTGAGGTCTATTTTGTGTGCAATTACCTTAAATGTTATTTTAATGAATCTCCACTCATAATAATCTGCGTATATCATGTTGTCACTGAAGTGAAAAGCAGGGCATGTGGATGAGATTCAAACATGGTGTCTAGTAAAGCTGAAATTTTGTTGTACTTGTTTTCTAGATGAAGAAATCTAGAACAAAATGACTCATTATCAAATTATAGTCTCAAATATTAATAGAAAGATTTGAGAAATTTAAAGCACTAAAGTAAGGCTATTAAGAGGAAAGCCTACATGTTGGGTTGTATAGATGTTCTGGACCTGATAATATGTTGAAAGTGATTTAATTGACTTATTTTAAAAATTCACATAGTCTATTTATGCATTTAAATAATCCTCTCTTTATCAATAAAGATCTATTTTAGATGTTCTTTAGTCTATTGACCCAAACATTTGCTTCCATTATTTTTTTAATTTAAACTATACATTGCTGCCTTAGTGCACAGTTATCCCAGGCACTTTTTGAATAAAAATTCTTCACAAGGAAATCCTGGCTCCATTACAATTCTCTTTTTAATCTGTTAAAATCCATCCAAATTTGCGTTCTCTAATTGCATAGGAGATTTAGAGAAACGTCCAAGAAACTCCAGGACTTGTAACCTTTTTTTTCCTTCACTTGTTTCCAAACTGAGTCTGTGTTGTCAGACAAAATATTGATATAGCTTGCTTAGCTAGACTTAGTAGAATCTAGGACAGTGATTTATATAGTAGAGGCAAATCCATGCTAAACCTCAAGGTCTGGAAGTTTAGGTTTATATTGATATCTTTTTGGATTGGTGTTTCCTCTACTTGCTTATAAAAGTACAATGATGTGTGAATGAGTAACCCAGAAACACAAAGCATCATTTTTAACCTTACACTTGCCACTTGCGCATCAGAAGTTGTGTTAGTACTTCAAGGATTCTCAAAGTGAAAACATGTCAACACAATAAAAAAGGGTCAAGTAGTGTTCTGAGAGTACACAGAAACACGAGCAACATCCTTTCAGACTGAGGGGGAGACTGAGGGGGACAGAAAGTAAGGCTGGAGGCATATGAATTTCATATTAAATCAAAAGGAGGGAGTTTTTAGCACATCTGGAATCTGTACACATGGATATGTATGCATATACACACACATACAGACTGAATTTACAGCATATATGGCACCGATTCTATGTGTGTGTATACACATGCACACAACATAAGCACACGTGTAGAATATGTGTTTCTAAATATAACATACATATGATTATCATTGTCCTTGGGGTATCAGCTTGTCAATCTAACTGCTGAAAAACAGGCCAGATTGGCCTTTTGCCTCCAGCAGGATGTCCCGAGGTAGACTTTTGTGTGTGGCAGGCAGCCAGTACAATACATCACCACAGCTGGATTAGGAGGATAACACCAACAAGGCCAGACCAGAAATAGGAATAAATCCTTATGGTAGAATTGTGTAGGGGATTTTTGAGATTGCATATCCTTTTTTTTTTTTTAATCCCAGATCACTATTTCCACAGCCAAAACGGAAGGAAACAGTTGTCATTCAGAAAAGGGTGAAGAAAAGGACAGTGGGGCTCTTAAACAAGGGGATGAACTTCCATGAAGTTAAGACTCCAGTCAACAGTTTAAAGAGGTGGGGCTATTGCAAGACAGGGTTCAAAGGCGTCCAAGAAAGGCCTCACGTGAAGATTCTGAATTCAAGTTTCCTGTCCTATTTACTGAGCTTTTCCCCAGGAAGTTAACAGGGATTTAAAAATAGCTCCAGTATGGGGTCCAGGCTTACACAATGCATTGGTATTTTCATATATAAGCTAATAGCATTCACCTCACATGAATGGAGGTTGTTCCATTCTACTGGTGACATTTAATTTTTAATTTGAGATTCTAACTGATTCTCAAGAATCTGCTTAAATTAAATAACTTTCTTTAGGAAGACTTGGGGTTTATTTTGCCAGAATAGACTTTGGTTACCATTTTAACACTTTAAAGATCCCAGAAATGATTTTTAAATAATACGCTCATAACAATACATGAACATTTTGCTTATTAGCATAACCTTTTACCAACCACATCTACTCCCCATACAAAAATATAAGAATACAGAATTTGCACTTGGTGGCCATCTGTTTTCTTTCTGAACATTACTTTTAAGTCCCTTTCTTTGGGTTGTTATTAAGATATTTTAAATCATGATGTTCTTGCACAGCATGTCAGATAGAAATAATGATAATAAAATAAGTGTGTAGAGCAATTTACTTAGAAACAGGAGAGAGCAAAAGAAAATTAGCGAATGTTTAATTCTAGGCAGAAGGCCAAACTATCCCAAATCTCCTCCTCCATCTGCCCTTGCCATATTTTCAAAAACCCACCTTCAAGAAGTATAAATTTCTTTGTCTAGAACAGCAGTTTTCATAGAGTAATATGTAAGGTGGGAGTGAAGTTCAAGGCTTAGAATCTAACAGACTAGATTCAAACCCCAGCTTTGCCACCTATGTGCTGAGTGACCTTTGGAAGGTTACTTAACTCCTCTGTGTCTTGGATTCCCCACCTCTAAAATGGGAGTGATATTAGTCTGCTGCATAGATTTTTCATGAGATTTACCTTAGTTATTGTGGGTAATGTATTCAGAACAGCGTTTGGTAAGCACTTACAATAGCACCTCGGGAGATCTCAAACTGATGACCATTATTATTATTTTTTAAGAATGCCCACAATTACAGTCATCTGGCTCATTCATCTGCCTTTAGTCAAGGCTGCACATTGACGTCATCTTTAAAACCTTTATAGGTGACCACTTCCAGGTGTATTTGGCCTCATGAATAAGCTATTTCCTAATACATCTGGAAAAAGTTTAGTCGCTCATCCTTAACTCCTTGTTCAACTCTTCTTAATAGGAGCAAAGGGATTTTCTGTGGAGTCAGCACAGAATCACATCCCTGGTTCCCCCTGGTTAGTGTGTGTTTGGACTGTGGCCAAATTCCCATTAAATTTTATATTAATCATGCTCATTGGATTTTGTTGGAAAAGAGTGATAAAAGAACTGGGGAAGGAAGCATTTTCATAAGAACTCAGTGTGTGTTATTTTTTTCTAAACAATGAGCTTTTGGGAACTGAGCTTCTGTGTTACCAATATTTGTACCTTAATGTAGAATAATAGCATCAGGAAGCATTTGGGTTTTGGGTCCAACTTCAGTACTTTTCAAAATGTGCTAGTCCGTGGCCATCCAGGTGCATTTTTATTGCACATCCTCATAGCCAGAGCTATGCAGCAGATACTTTTACAGGCACAAAGGTGCAGACCGGACCCAAGCTAGAGACACCCATTCAATGGACAGAGGAAGAAGACTCAAGGCTTCACAGCTGTTTCTTTCCCTTACAGTATCTACATTTTCAATTTTTTTGTGTTCCCCTAATCCCTGAAATAATGATGAAAATCTACTTTGAAGAGATCTAAAAATTTTCATAACAAGTAAAATAGTCACAAATTATATAATTTCAGACTTGTTATGAAAATTGACATTTAGAAAACAAAATCCCTAGATATTATCAGTATTTCCAAGTGCTCTAATCTACTTTAAAATAACATAAGAGAAATTGTCTTTAACAATTTTTAATGTCATAGCTTTTATTTTTCTCCTCAAGTTGTATGTTTATTCTGATTTTCTTTTACTAAATTTTATTCTAATACACATATTTTTATTTTTGAAGGCCTTTTGTTGATCCCCATGCATTACTTCTCTGTAATAACAATGCATATAAATTAAAATCTTATCTTGGAGTTATAAGGCTCTATAGTTAAAGCATTGTTTTTTATTTTACTGTCATTATTATTTGTATTAGCAAAGTACTAATACAAACCTCAATAACAATAATTATGTACAATAAATATTATTATTTCATTGGACATGCATTTATTAATGAAATGAATGTGTCTGATTTCTTTTTTAATTGATTCATATATTTATGGATGAATTCTATTGTCAGAATGAAACAGTGTTCCATATTAATTCTATTCCTTTTCTCTTTTATAGTTATAAGAACTGAAAAACTTTGTTCATACAAATAGGTAGGTGGAGACATAAGGGATTTGTAATAGCATTGACACTCAATTACTGGTGCTCTTCTGAGTATAACTTTGGTATGTATTTAGCATGTATAACATCAAAACATCATACAGTGATCTCTCATCAAAAATTACTTTTAGCATTCTACAACTAACAGCTTGATTAGGTGCTGCTCTCTAATTTTATGGAAAGCAAATTCCATATGCCTTGGAAAAAGTCTTTGTCACGCAGTCATGAGAGCCACTCATTGCCTCAACTTCTGGGAAATATACCAAGAAGACTTTACCAAGGCCTATCAAATAATTATTAATTATCCCTGCTACTCATTCACTTTGAAGCACTGGAGCCTTGATTCATTCAATAGAAGGTTGGCAAAATAGAATATTACTAGTTTCAGTGCACCTTTGCCAATATATTTTTAAATAGAATACTTTCACCTCATCATATACTTTGAATATGTTTTAATCAAAACTTGGAACTGAAAATTTAATTCATTCCATTCTTGGGAAATGTTCTCTGTTTAACTTACGAGGACTGACAATTAAGTTCATGAACTCATCCTAGAAAAAGTGCTACATACCTAATTGCTAAATATCACTATGGTCACATTTGAAGTACACCCCTTGGGAAGCTGTGCACCAATGCCAGCACCTAGTCCACCCGTCAAAGCAATTTTGGAGTTCTTTCTGGAATGGCCATCAGAGTTGTCATTGTATTACCCTTGATGTCCTGAATGTCATAAAAATGTCTTCCTTTCAATATTTTTTTTAATCTTCTGCTAAAGAAAAAAAGTCATTGGGGGCCAGATCAGGTGAGTAGGGAGGGTATTTCAATACAGTTGTTTGTTTACTAGCTAAAAACCCCCTCACAGATAGTGCTGTGTGAGCTGGTGCATTGTCATGAAGCAAGAGCTCCTTTGGGATCATTTTTACACACATCTTCCTCATGCTAAGATTTTCAGTTAAGATTTTCCTGTTTTTCTATCAATGTTTATTTGGTCTGCTCTGATTCTCAGTCAGCTGACAATTTTGATAAGTATTTGATTAATTTTTGCAATATTTTCATCAGTTCTACACGTTACTGGCCGTCCTGACCTCTCTTCATCAGTGATGCTTTCTCTCTCTTTAAAAAAACACTTAATCCATTTGTACACTGCTATTTTCTTCATGGCATTATCCCCATAAACTTGGAATAACATTTCCTGATTTCACTTCCACTCTTGCCAAGTTTATCAAGAGATTTCATGTTTTTTTGTTGTTCAAATTCAAACTCTGACATTCTAGTGACAACAGCTCTGATAATCTTTCCAGAAAGAGTTCCAAAATTGCTTTAATGGGTGAACTAGGTGCTGGTGTCAGTGCACAGCTTCCCAAAGGGAGTATGTCAAAGATGACTGTAGCAATATTCAGCAATAAGTTACATAGCACCTTTTCTAGGATGAGTTCATGAACTTAACTGTCAAACTTCATAGATGGTAAAAAGTCGTTCTTATTTTCTAACCAATCAATCAAATCAAATTAAATTTTGATAGAAAACATCCTGCTGTTACTTTTCAGTTTAATCATCTGTAACTATACATCCCTGTAACAATATCTCACTTATGAATTCTAGTTCTAAGATACATTATGTAGATAGGTAAGTAACAGGTAGGTAGTTATAAAGGTAGATCAAGCATGAAGATTTGCCAGAAATTTGTCACCCTGAAGAAATAAGGCTTCCTGAACCTTTATATTTCTCAGAGTCTCTCTCTTTGATTTGCTTTCAAGGGGCTCTCCAATGGGAACCATTGATCCTTGACAATGGCTAGCAGAGAAAAAAGAAAAATTATTTTAAGAAAATATCACAACTTCTGAAACCCTCTTTGCAAATATATTTGAATATGTTATCATGGGCCAACCTGTTTTCTTTCTAATGCCACTCTTCATTTTTAACAAAGGTACATTTACATTTAGGAATGATACATTTAAGTTTATGGTGCTTTGATTACAGGAGGTGGAGGTGTCCAGACAACAATATTAAAATATATTCCATGTTTTTTTTCTTTGCATGCTGGAGCTTTTTATACCATAGGGCCAGACTAGAGAGTGGTAAAACTTTCTTTTGAAAAGCAGAAACAAAGAACTGAGTATCACATGTTCTCACTTATAAATGAACCCTGAACATTTACCATAATACTATAAGAAAGGGTTTGGCACTAGTGGGACACTGCCAGGGGAGAGGGAAGGCACATAACATCAATAAGGGTACATAATCTCAAACCAGGTGAAGTGGGGATCAAAAGGATGTCCAAACTGTACCTGTACGGTAACCACTTGTATATCTAACCCTGAATTGTATCCCACATGTTTAAAATAAGAAATAAAAAACTACAAAAAAAGAAAAGAAGTATTATAGTTATTAAAGAGGAGACAGAAAAGAAGAACCAACATGGTGTCTCAGCCATAGGGTCATTACCAGACAAAAGTTCATGTGTAGTTGAAGACCAGGAAATTGATTCTCTTACAACTATTGCTGCCACATAGACCTTGGAAAGGTATATACCCCAAGTGCATGTATCTTATGTAAAGACTGCTAGATTATAGGACTCTGAGTTCCTCTGAATGTGATCTGAGAAATAGGACTAGTGCATACCTCATACGTAGGTAGAGTAAGGTACTACTTACTTGGTATGATTTTAAGGGCATGAAGAACTTCTCTCTTAAACCCACAGTCCCAGCTTTTGAGGCCTGAAATTTCACTATCAAAGATTAATTTTACTTTCATCACCCATAAAAATGGTCTTTCAATCCTTGGAAAAGATATCATTGATCCTTGTCACCTTATAACTTTGTACCTTACACTTGTACCTTACAACCTAGTGTAAATGAGATTTTGATTCTTGTGTAAAAATAGGAGAATGGAGCAAATATAAAGATTGAAGGAGTTAGAGGGAGATAATGACACAAGAAAGGCTCTTCAAACCCAGACTGCTTCAATTTTGTTTAAGGCTAGTGTGGACTGTGGCTTCCAGCTCCAAGGGACTCAACATCAATATGTGAGCTTCTATGATCCATCCACGCAGGTGGGCTTAGTTGCATCAGTAAGTATAGCCACAGTTGACTGTTAACACACAATAACACAGTAATTGTGTGTTACAGGATCCAATCTCAGTCTAGTTTCTATATGTATTTTATTACTACTTTAAACCTTGAAAATATCCAATATGTTGGGTATTATTTTCCCATTCTAGGAAACAGAGGTCTCCTCAGTCATACAGGTAGTATGTCTGTCTGGTTTCCAAATCCATGGTGTTAATTGTTTTAATCTATAAGACTAGGTCATAGTACATAATGAGGAAGATGGCCACTTTTTAGTATTCTTGCTTGCCATATAAAATCAGAATCTTTTATTTTTTTCTTTGTAATTGTAACACCTTCCCTATTTATTTTACAAAACTATTGTGAGGATCAAAATAAATTACTAATTTTTTCCTTGGAAACTATTTGTTCTGAAAGGTATAAAAAACCATGCAAATGTAAAGGATATTTATCATCATCCTTCTAACAAGTTCATCTTTAAATAAATCAGCATATTAGGCAGATGAGTCATATGAAAATAAACTCTTTTCATATGATAAAAATCATTTGCTGAAAAAAAACAAAGATAAGTCACATGTGTATCCAGGGTTGAAACCACTGGCTTGTAGGAAAAGTTATAAATAAGATAAAATCTAAATTCCGTATCATGTATAAAAGGACCTTCAGGACACTCTGCCTTCTTTTCAATCTCACCTTCTCTCTCTTTCCACACCCCATACCAATCCTAAATGCCTTATACTTCCTTACCTCCATACTTGGCACATTCTGTGTTCCAAGCCGGGGATCTCTTTTCTGATCTGTTGAATGCACTGCCACTCATTCTTCAAGACCCAAATCTGACTTTCCTAGGCAAAGTGTATTATACGGTACTCCCTACTGCTGTTGAGTTTTGCATACGCCTCTACTGTTTTGACTACTCCTACCAAAACTTATATGCTTTGGCTTATAGCTTTTTGTTAAGGAACTTAGTCCTTAACATTGAATATCTCAAATTCTTGTAATTGAGGTGTAATAATTTGCTAATTTGTTAATTCAAGTTAATAATTTTGTTGCTTAAATGAAAATAGATCCTTTCCAGCAAATGTCAAAACTAATTTTGAATAAATTAACATACCGAAAAACCATTTTTTGATAACAGGCATGGTACTAGACACAGGGATAAGACAAATGGCAGAGTCTCTGTTTTTAAGGAGGTCACGATCTAGTGAAGAGGCAGACATTGAAACCAACAATTGCAGTCAGACAAAACATAACATAGAGTGGGAGAAACCTGACACCAAAGGGACACAGAGAAAGGTGACCATGTATCCACTATGGAAGGATAAAGGGAAGCAAAGAACAGGGGAAAAGCTTAATGGAGAAGGAAGTTATTCTCCTGCTACAAAGAAGTGGAATAGTTCCATGAACTGATGTGTAGAGTAAAAATAAAATTTAAAAATTTAAAAAAAAAGAAAACCAAAGAAGTGGAATACACTATGCCTACACAGGCCAAAATTTGGGGCACATTGCAAACTTTTTGTTGCTTTTATAAAGTAATGACTGATGTTATGAGGTCATATGGTAGTTCACAAAACAGTGATCAAAAATCAATAATTTTGTCAGCAGCTTCTCTAAAGCCCAGAGGTCAACTAGGAAAACTTGCCACTTTGCTCTGAGCATTCCATCTACCTTCAAAATGGAAAATGCAAACATGAACAACACATTTGGGGCAACTATGACCACCTCAATTTCACCCTCCCTTAATGGGTTGTCTCCTCATTCCTCCTCTGGAACTCTGTTTCAGATTTTAAGCTATCAATATGAACTGCAGACATTTTTCCCTTTCTCATTCTGTTTCCAGCTCCAAAAGAGGTCATTGGTAAAATGAGCACAGCTCTGGTGGTCTGTTTGTGTCCCCTTCAAATTCATATGTTGAAACCTAATCCCTAGTACAACAGTACCAAGAGGTGAATACTTTGGGAGGTGACTAAGTCATAAGGGGCTCGGCCTTAACAAGTGGGATTGGTGTCTTTGTAAAAGAGGCCCTAGGGAGTCTGTTGATCGCCTATCCTGTGAGAACACAACTAGAAGGTGCTATTTATGAAGCAGAGACCAAATCTTCATCGGACATGGAATCTGCTAATGTCTTAATCCTGGACTTTCTAGCCTCCAGAACTGTAAGAAGGGAATTCCTGTTGTTTTATAAGTCATCTAGTCTATGGTATTTTGTTATAGCAGCTCAAAAAGACTGAGACAAACCATGAGAATGAGAGAGAACCTCAACATAATCTCCAATCAAATTGTAACTTACTCTCATCCAAAGAATCTAAATTAATAGAATTGTACAATGAGACATGTGAACATTATTAGATATGAAGACATTATATCATAATCCAGAATATCAAATATAGAAACATTTTAATTAGAGTTAACAAAGCTTCACATAAATGAATACAGAACATATCTAAAATATTACTGAAGAATGTAATGCCACTAGAAAATTGCAACTGAAAAGATTAAAAATATATACATCTTTTAAAATGTGGAAGCCATGGAAACAAGTGTTTGTCTTAGCTATTTTGTTTTGCTTTGTTTGTTTAGCTGGTTGGTGGGTAGGAGGGAAAGAAAAAAATTGGCAAAAAATGTACAATTTAATATATCCTGTATTTTATATATATTAATATTTTAGTGTATACTAAAATAGTGTAATACATGTTAATTTGTTCAAAATTTATGCTTGGCATTGCTGGAAAAGTTCTATTCTCAAACACCTAGCAAAATTTGTTGTTATTAACTGAACTAACAAATTAGAAAATTATTATGCCTTAATTATAATAATGTGAGATAGTCAATGTAAAGGAATAAGTTGTTTAGCAAAAAGCAGCAAGCTGATGTATACAATTTTTAGTAGGAGTAGTCAGAACAGTAGATGTGCATGCAAAACGCAACAGTAGTAGGGAGTACCGTACAATTCACTTTGCCTAGGGAAGAAAGATTTGAGTCCTACAGGATGAGTGGCAGCTCACCCAACAGACCAGAAAAAAGATCCCAGGTTTGGGAGACAGCATGTGCACAGGCTTGGAAGTAAGAGGGTATGAGGCATTTAGGAAGGTTTGTAGAGGGTATGGAGAGAGAGGTGAGATTGAAAAGGAGACAGAGGGCAAACTCTGGAGGTCCTTTTTTTGCCACAATAAGGAGTTTAGATTCTACTTATTTATAATTTTTTCTGTAATAAGTGATTTTAGCCCTGAATATACATGCAACTTACCCATAATCATCTCCTCATACTTGTAATAATCTACTCATAACGTACACAAGCACATAGCCAGATTTTGTAAACACAAAAACAAGATACCCAGTTAAATTTGAATTTTAGATAATTTTTTTTTGTTTTAGTCAAGTATGCCGAGTTCCATATTTGGGACATACTCATAACAAACAGTATCTATCATTTATTTGAAATTCAAATCTAACTGGATATCTTCTGTATTGTTTGTTTAGTTTTGTTTTGTTTCAGCCACTTTACCCCTCAAAAAGTGAAATCTGAATCTTTGTGGTGAAGCCTTGCCACTAGTATTTTGTAAAGCTCTCCAGGTGATTTGCATGTGCAGGCAGAGTTAAGAAACAGGGTTCTATGTAATGGACATTCGTCAAAGTATTACAAACAAGGGAGTGACATGAATAGAAAGACGGCTGTGAAGAGACTGGAGAAGGAGGGAGAGGCTGGTTGTAGGGGGAAAGGTATTGCAGGCATCTGGTTTAAAGATGAAGTTGACATAAACTAAAGCAGTGGTAGTGGAAGTAGAGAAAAGAATGAGATTCTTGACCACTGACAAATTGACTAAGAACTTATGGGAAGAAAGGAGCAAAATTGGAGCAGAGGATATCTACTGGACACTTGCCAATGTCACCATCCTTGCCTCCACCTTTTACCTCCCTCCTTCACCCTGCGTTTTAGCACAGCTGCAGTTTATTAGCTAGGTAACCTTGGACAAGATACTTAACCTGTGTAAAACTCATAATTCTTCCATAAAATGTGAAGGGGAAAATAAACCTTGTTTAGAAAATTATTGTATAGACTAAATGAAAAAATACATTAAAAACCCTCATTATTTCCTCAGGTATGCTAAGCACCCAATAGATTCTGGCCATTATTACCATGATGTTGTGATTATAAATTCTACTGACTAGATTCTAATACTGCTTTCTCTTCTACCTCATATCTTCTCTTTAATTCTCTCCTATTTCTGCTTTCCTACTCCTGATCCTCCCTTTTTTTCTCCCTCAGTAGTGGCTTTTTGAATCCTGAGTGTCAGGAGTTACCTGTTTAGGAACATGCTTGCCAGTTTAGACTCTTAAGCAACAGGAAGCTAGAATCAGGCTGAATATGACAACCATAACTAATTCCAAGACTAAGTAGCTGTAGAATGGCTTAGAGAATCACCGAACTATTCCACTATTTCATTCTTCAGATAGCCAGAATTAAAGAATAACAGCCTCCAAGAATATCAGAATGAAAAGGGGCTTTAGGATGTCTAGTTCTACTACAACATTATATAAATCAACCTAATAGCCTCATATAGGCACAAGGTTTTCACTTCATACTTTTAAGCTTTATCTCCCTTTATATCCAGTGTTCAGGTGAGACTGTAGCTAAAAGAGTCAAGTGGTCAGACTCGATCTTGATTGGAACCTTGATCATAAATAAATAAATACAACTATAAACATCATTTTGGAAGCAATCTGGGAAAATCTGCATATGGATTATATATTAGATGACAATGCTGAGCAAATGCTTATTGTTATGGTATAGATCAATGAGAGAATGCCCTTATTTTAGGGGTAGGTTGTTATAATGACTGTAACTTTCTTCTAGATGATTTAGCAAAAATTATTTGAAATAAATACATGCACACACATACATGAATACAGATATATGAATATGTATATGTTTGTGTGTATATAGAGAAAAAGAAAGCAAATATGGCAAAATTGATGACTCTAGATGAGGGGTATATGTGTGTTAGTTACACTACTTTTGAAAATAATATAAATGTAAATCTTAAGATGAAGAAGAAGCAAAGAAAGTAAATTAAATATATATATATATATATATATATATATATATATATAGTTGTTGTTGTTTGTTTGTTTAGAAAGTGGGAGTTTATTAAGAAGACAGAAAAACTCCCACAGCAGGAGGGGACCCGAAAGAGGGTAGCCCAATTTAAAAATAATTAACACAGATTATTCTGTTAATAATAATGAACATTATTATTTTAAAAAGGGGAAGGAACAGGTTCCAGAATCAAACAGATCTGGATTTCAGTTCTAGTTGGATCCCCTACTTATTAACTAGGGAGCATTGGGCAAAATACAGAATTTCTCTAAGCCTCAATTTCCTCATCTATAGAATAGGGCTAATAAGAATAAGAATAATGCCTATGTGTTATTCAACTATCATTATTGTAATGATTAAATAAGACAATAAAAGTAACAGGTTTAGCACCAGTAACTGGCACATGCTAGGAGTCTGGAGCTTTCTCTGGTTATTGTAACATCAAAGGACCTAAGAGTAAATCAGGAAACAGCTATATGTCTACTCCATGGTTTTGGGCAGGCTACTTTTTTCTTCAGGCTTTAAAAAATGTATCTGCCCGCAAAGAGCTGCGACATCAGTAAAAAACTGGACCATTCTTTTGTAGGATAAATAAGTACACACAGAAAGCCTCTTTCTGTAGAGCAGGTAGCATAAAGGTGGCATTCCTCCTCAGGGTCATCTCTAAAGCCAGTAATAAACAAATCATTAAAAAATGTGCTTGGAAATTTTAGTCCCACAGAACAGCTGAAACAAAAGCAGAAAATTGCAGCTCTCTGTGTAATAACTAAGCCTCTCGTTATGTGCTGCTGTATTAAATATAAAACATTTTCATTTCCTTTGTATAGGAAATTCAATAGGACCTGAAAAGGGGGTCAACCAAGTACTGTGACTTCCACAATAAAATGTGAGTGGTGCTAATATTCCTTTTCCAACTCTCTTGTGACTGCAAATAACCAAACAGATAAAATGTAGCTTTCATAAAACTCGAGGTTTGGTAGAGAATTAGCATGAGACTTGTGCTCTCCACTTGTTAAGGGAAGGTTGGCCAAGAGCTCAGATTTATGCCATGAAATTTAAATGGTTTTCTCCTGAGGTTTTCTTGACAATATCATTGTATGCGGCTGAGTTAGTTTATTGGCACTTTTGTATGGGGATTGTTTTTGGAAGAGTGGGGGAGTGTGGGAGGTAGGGGTGAGGGTAACCTATTTCTTTAAGAAACCCAGAACTTATGGGGCTCTAGGGAATTTTAAAGCCCGGAATTTGGAAGAGTAACACATGCATGAGTCTCCAAATGGTGAGGCAGAATCAACAACATTTATAAAATTACGTTAGGGAAAAAAAAACATGGTAAGATCACAGTTCTTTTGTTGGGGTGTTTATAACATAACACATGGCTTCATCTCACCAGGCTTCTGAATTTAGAATGATATTGCTAGAAGATTTTTATGGATCAGGCTTTGAATTCACATGCAAGTTTGCAGGAAATTTTGTACAAAGATGAAACCTCAAACTGAATTCAGACCCAGGTATTTTAGCATCCAGGAAAGGTTATTCATAGTGTGCCCAATGCAATTTCGCTAACTAACTTAGAAACAGGAGGTCACAGATTGAAGTTAAGGAGGGAGGCTAGGCCTATAAGCAATTCAAGCAGAATTTAATTACAAAAAGGGTGACTGAATAACGGTGCACATAGCTAAAGGCAGCAATAGATGCAGGAATTGTAAATCAGTTCAAGCAAGCTGAGAGAAAAAGGAAATCAAAAAGGAAAGCAAATCAACTTTCTTAAAAATATCCTAGGGTTAACTTGTGCAAGCCTCAATGGATCAGAGTCAAGCCTTTATCCTTTCAATGTCCCTGTGCTTTGAAAGAGACACTGAAACAGCAGTTCATTGATTTCCACAAAGGCCGAAGACCTGTGTCATCCACCCAATTGAATTCTTTTGTGCTGTACATGTACTTACCCTATATTGTCTATCCCCTTACAATTTTATCTCTCCATGTATACATTTCTCACACCCAAGGTAGGACACAATTATTCCATTCTTGCCAACATTCACTATGTAATCACCTTGGGAGCTGACATTTCATTCTTGCCCTTGCAATACACAAGAGGAATTAAAGGTCCATGTCCCGTCTTTAATGTCCTATTCCTGTCGTGCTTTCCAAGGATAGAGCTAAACATCAATGCAAGAAAGAATTTATCTCAAGCTGGAACTTAAAAAAAAAAGAAAAAGCACATCCAATAATAATTATGCTGTTTTTAAAATAAATGTATTTCTGGACAAGGAAATAAAAAGAAGCAAGGCCAACATAAAAATGCCAAAATAGCTGAGGATGCCTGTGAAATGGAGCTCACAATAGGACTGCCAGAAAGCTTGAGCTAACATTAGAAGCATGTGAAAGCTGGCAACCCAGGCTCACGTGGAGCTAGAGAAACAGTGTTTTTGTATATTCCAGTTCCTGTTGGTTTTGATCCTTGAATGTTGCTTAGGGTATTACGCTCCCAATTCCAAACAAATTTCAGCTAAACCTCAAAATATTTTCAACTATAAGAAACCAAACACGATTTCTACTAAGCATAATAAATCAGCTCAAATTTCAGTAAGGCTTCAAGAATCTCCTTAGAATACAGAGGTGTTAAACCTTCTAGGAAAGAACTAACCATTCTCACATCTAGTTTTCAATGACTTTGTTTCAGTTGTACCTTTTTTGGCTTTATACTTGTAAGCGAATTTACTCCTTCCATGCGCCTCTCAACTAAGTTTCTAATGCCTTTGAATCAGGCTCTTTATTTCTTAGAAAATAACCCAATTGACATTTATTGGGCAGGTGGTAGTCAGGCGTCTTCTCTGTAGGGAGAGAAAATTATTTTAAGAGTTTTCCCCACTCTCCTGCCTTTCTGACTAAGTGAATTTCAGCACCTGATCCAAATCACAAAGGTCATCCATTAGCAGAAAGCAAAAACTAATCTGGCTTCTCCTTGTACTTTTCATACTCAGTGAATGTCTAATAGTTTGCATAGTAGTAAGTGGGAACCTTGGACAAGAATGGTCTGTATGCAGGTGGCACATTAGAACGTCACCACATTCTTCAGGACAACTTATAACACAACTTTAGATATAAGAGCCTACCGAGAGAGCTGTTAATTTATTGACTTGTGTATTTTACATTTAATTGTCTGTTTCGCTGGATCTCAAATAACAATTTTGCTCTTGATTAATAATAAAATACCAGCTACACAAGTAGATTTATGGTGAATTTTCCCCTTTTGTCATGCTGACTTCTCTCCTCTGTCATTAGTTCAGCAGCTTATCACTTCGAAACCGTAGGCCTAGAAAAGACATTTGACAGGTTTAAACCAATATTTGATTGGCATTATGGTTACTGTGACATCCTAGATAAAGATGGAAAATGTAGGGTGGATTTACCCTCTGCCTTCCAATGAATTCTTTTATAGAAAATGAGAGAACAGATTGATTAAGGAAACCCAGAAGAATAAATAAAGGTGAAGAATCTGCTGATGCAGCCCTACATGAAGAATTGCATTATTTTTAGATTTATGCTTAGAAGATAAAGAAATCTATATGAGCCCTTGCCTGCCTATATCTATATCTTTTCTCCAAGCTCTTAGAATATATATATATATATTTCAATTTAATCACTTTGACATTATTCCAGAGAAAGACTTTTTCATTCTTTCCTATTGATTTATAGGTTCTTACTTTTCTTACCCTTGTCAAAACTTTTCACATATGACCCAAGAGCTAAGGAACCAAAGTCAGTACTGAACTGTTTGAGTGTCATTGTGTGGTGATCTTAAGTGGCCCCTAAACACTTTCGTCAATATTTATTGATGGGATCCACAGGCACTCTGAGTGATCCCACTCTGGAGGGGTATAAACCAATGGCAAGTTGAGCAAGGAGAGGAGGTGATCCCGTTGTAGGCCAGAGTGCTGAGGCAGCATTGGGATGTTCAGAGACCATTGATAAGATGTCAAACATTTCACATTTCTGACTAGCTCTCTGGCTAATGCCGTGCTAAGAAGATATGACTATTTCCTCCAAGGAATCAGCGAACACACAAACACACAGAAATAAACACAGATTCTCAGAGTGTGTGTGTGTGTGTGTGTGTGTGTGTGTGTGTGTGTGTGTGTGTGTTTCCTCCTACAGTTGCTTGCTCTCTGTTTCTCTCTCACACACATGCACACACACATACACACACACAAATAGTCTACAGGGAAATTAAGCGGTGCCAATGAAACACTGTACTGAGAAAGTTCTTGGATAAATTAACAACGCAATTACATTACATGACATGCCACAAGATGGATGAGGAAAACTTGGCTGGTATTATGTTCTGTTTTCAAATTGCAATTTATTTGAGGGTTTTAATGGATGCCTTATTAAAACATCTCGGCCCTGGTCAGGTTTCAGCATATGTCACAGTGGCCTGTGATTGATGACACCCTCTGCTGCTTCTCTTGCACATTTGCAGGGAATTTAAGCAAAGAGGGAATGAGCTGAGGCCCAGCTTTGTATTGATCGTGTGGAGGTGCGCTGCCTGGGAGCACAGTCTAATAACATTCTCTTAGCTGAACTGCTTCACATGAAGGCATTTATTACAAGAACTAAAATGTTATATTGCTCAGAATAAAAGAATATTGTACAAACAAAAGAGTTAGCAGTGAGCAGGGGAGAAAAAGAGAGGCTATTGCATGCTACGGAACCATGCCTTGTTATCTTTCAGAAGACACATTTCCAAGTGTTGACGGTGAAAATGAATAAAGCTGCACTTAAAAAAAGAAATAAAGGAAAAATGATGTGAGCTTTATTTTTGCTTATTTCAACCAGTTATATGTAACAACCAAGTTTCATGAAGGGACAGAATGCTAGAAGAGAATTGAGAAAAAAGCAGCCCTAAAGTCACCTGGAAAACAATATCAAAATGGATTGTAGAATGTTACACATGAAGCTATCAGAAATTTTTCTCATTTTATATCTGCTGTAGTGAAATATTTGTGTTAGCGCCCATCAAAACAGTGAGAGCTATTCAACCTAAAGAGTATTTGTACTCCATTCACACTATAGAAATGTAATGTTTCGTCATTTTAATTATAAAAGGATTCCATTTGAAGTTTTATTACTTGATTTGTAAATTCCTATATTTAATGTCAAGAAATGTATATCTTATATTTATTAGTCAAAAAGCATGATTTCACTTATATAGATGTCATGTACATTTGTATATCATCAAAGAAAAAAGACTGGAAGGATATAAAATAAAAGAGTACTGTAGTAGTGTTATCACTAGGAAAATAAATAATTGATGTTTGAAATTTTTGTCTTCTTTGTGCTTTTCTGTAGTTTCTTAATTTTCTACAATAGATATACTTTACTTTTAAAATCAGAAGAGAAATCCATTTTAAAGAAAAACGTGTGACTTCTTGATTAACAAAATAATAATCAGAGAAATAGGTATTCTTTTGAAAGAGTCAAGAATAAAAATAATCTCAAAGACAAGAATTCATTTTGCAGTAATATGCGAGTCTCAATTTCTTTTCTTAGTAAGCAGAATCTGTGCATTGAAAATGAAGATGAAAAAAAATCAGTAACAGGTGAGACAGAATGAGGATACTCTTATGCAACACAGAAAAGCAAGTAAGAAAGCCAAAAATAAATAAGAAGAAAATGTAATGCAGTTCTAAACTCTGAAAACATTAGGGCTTGACAATTTCAGTTCAAGGGATTTTTTTTTTTTTTTGCTTGACCTGCTATGATTGCCATTATTTGAACTGCCACATTTATTATTTTGCCAGCCTTTGAGGGCCTATAAAAATCTCACCTAATTATGTTGAATCACCCAGCATCACAGCCAAAGCCAAAGAAGGTGAGAATGGCCAACAGCTTTCCTTGAAATGGAAGGAAAAAATAGTTAAAGAATGAACAAACAGCAGAAACCAAGAACACTAGGGAAAGTCAGCTTTATGAGTCTCCCAAGAAATGGATACTGAAAACATTTTTTAAATGTTGACAGAAATTGTTAAGTTGTAAAAATGGATTTCCTAGTATTGTCAGTTGAATGTACCGTCTAATGTACAAAATACCAAATTTACAGTCTTGGAATAGATTGTGATAGCTTTGGTGGAGTGATGCTGGGAAAAAAAGGGGAAATGTTACTTAACCTCCAAGGCCCCTTTTCCTCTTGGATTTTAGGTTTCATATCCCTCTTCTATGTCATCACATGACCCCTTACCTTTTGTGACTAAATGCCTATCCATTTATCAAAAGGGAATATATTTCTTTTTCTTTTATTGTGGAAGTTGTTATGTGATATCAGAAACCTGTAGGTTTCTTTGTTCTAGAATGAAGGGTAATGTTCTAGTCTTGGAGAATCACTTTATTTAACTTCGAGTCATTGAACATTGATTGAGCATCATCTATGTATAAAGCAGTGTCATGATTACCTCTTTGTTGTGATAGATGCTTCTGAGAGCCAACATCTCCTCACTATGAAATGCATATACCCACACATGGCACAGGTTGGCATCCCATTAATTAGTCAGAACTAAAGAACTGAAGCAATACAATGACAACGAGATATGACCTCTGTCCTTAAAGTAGTGAAAACAGAAATATTAGCCAATAATTATTCTGCAATTCAGCCTGCGAGAAGAGCTCCAGCTAAAAAAAAATTACTGTATCTTTTAGAGTATTGTATCAGTGATAACTCATAGTAAAAACACTGTGGCTCTGCGGTTGAGTATTCTGATAACCTCAAAATCTGACTTTTTGTTTTATTTGGGTGATTCTTTAAATCTAAGTTACCAGGAACTATTCTGAAAGGAGGGATGATCTCACTGGTCTTTTGCCTGAAAACCAACCCTTGCCATCAGTAGAAGAATAAACAGAACCTCTACCAGGACAAAATTTTAATCTGCCAGGAACACAGTGGAGGGCGTGACTTTTACATGAAGTCTCCAATAGCACAAAACAGATGAAGTCAAAGATGTGAAGGGAAAGCAACAGCACTTCAGGAATGTGAGAGAAACAATGGGAGATGCAACTTAGGATGGTGCAATTTTTCAGTTAGAATCATATGACACTGTGAGCAACAGAAGGTAGAAACATCGAGTGAAGGGGAAAAATAAACACAAAAAAAATGGATAAGAGAACACTGCATGGGACACAAAGTCTTTAAATGATGTAACTATTTTCTGAGTAACTTCCAGGTTGAACCCCATGAGAAATGTATATAAGTAGATGAGAGATGGAAACTCAGATTCCTACCCACAGCTGGCAAAGTTGATATCACTATCTGGCTTATAGCAGGTTTTATCAACCCCTCCCCAGTATGGGATATTGATAACTCAAACTATAAGTAATATACATATAATTCACTCATCATTTAACTTCAAAGTTTATCTGTATAACCATGTTCTTGGTGGTATGTGCTATTCTCAGGTAATTCTTTTACATTTTCAATGTCCCAATTTAGGAACCATAGGGTTCTTGGTTGCATTAGAGACCAATTCTCCTATATTCATAAAAGGTGATTTCAGTGAAAACTGTCAATAAGCTCACAGAGTCAATGAGAGGTTGGATAACAGGGAATGGGGATAGGTAGATCAGACTTAGTCTGGGATGACCTCATTCTTATGTCTAATCAGTTTTGCAGGGAAGCCACTTGTTGGCGGGGACTCTTATCATGCATTATAGCCTAGGCATTTTCACATGGTGGCTGGGTTCTAAGAACAGCAAGCAAGAGAAGGTAAGCCCATTGCAAGCACGTTCCAAGCCTCTGCTCACCTCATGTTTACTTATGTCCCACTGACCAAGACAAGTCAATCAGTCAAGCCCCGAGTCTATATGCAGAGGGTCACTGGGGGCCATTACTGTGACTATTCATACACTCAGTTTCTGCCTTCCTTAAGGAAAAGAATGTGCCTGAAATTTTTCTCCCACAAAGTCTGTTCACCATAAGTAAATGGTATAAATGAGAATAAGGTGATATTAGGAAGAATAATGCATAATGGGTGGCCAAATAAATGACAAATAGTCTCCATGGAACCTTTATTAGATTTCTGAGATTAAATAACTGAAACCAGATAGACCCTATTTTTATTCCTTGGAAAATTCTGGACTGTGGACAGGTATCATCTGTAAGGGATTCATGACTTTCCTAAATGACCAGTTCCTCATTACAATGCATGTGAACTTTCCAAACGAGCCAAGAAAACTGTGAATTATAATCTTGGTTTATTTTTTTGAACAGCCATAATAAATATTCCTCAACTGATTTAGGTTACATCTGTTCACATTTCAATTCTTATGTCTAAATGGAAAATAATAGAAGCCAAATATGAAATGTATATTTTAAAAGAATTTCACTGCTCTAGAAACTTGTTATGTGTTGCACACTGTTTCTTTCAGTTTGCTTGGTAAATAACAGTTACTGTACAAAACCACACTACTCAAAGTGTATAAAGAAATGAAAATAAGTAGATATTTTCTGGCAGTTTAGTGCACAAATATAACCTTTCAACCTGCAGTATCCAAAGGTTAAGTCGCAAAACCGAGTCCATTAACCTTTCTAAATGGTTGTGATATTAAAAACTGACTCTTAATAGCTAAGGGTCATCATCTAATGCAATAACCATCAGCAATAAAGAATTATGGATTAAGAACATTATCTATCTATAAAATGGTCATTTATGACACGTGCAGAGACCATCTCTAAAATGCACAGATACCCATGGCCAAGAGTTCAGACTTAATAATATACATTATGCTTTTATTAGTGTAGTTATGATATTAGAGAGTTTTTAAGAGAAAATCATAACATTTTTAAAAGGCTCATGATGTTTACTTGAAACATGAAACTAACAAAGAGAAAATCTTTAGAATTCCCTTTCACTGAGCTATAACTCAGCCAGGTAGGGCTGATTGACTAAAACATGTCAGATAAAAAAGAAACATACTTTTAAATTGTCTAGTGCCTGTATCACAGGACAAATTTGGACTCATCTACATAACTGAAGAACAGCAACTTACATACAAGCTTACGTTTCTTTTATCAAACAGATAATTTTTATTTGGACTGAGCTTTATTTCCTTTTATCATAACCTAAACAATTAACTTAATATATATTAATCACACCTCATCAACAAGGGTACTTGCATAATGAACATTTGTATACCTAACCCTAATTTGTAACCCACATATTTAAAATAAAAAATTAAAAGTTTGATATATATATATAATTACTATGTAGCATCGGCAGGTATATGCTATGTTTGAATTCCATAGAAATGAATGAAAAAAATTGATTTCTTAATAAAAACTCAGTCTCAATCAATAGTCTTAAAGATCAGAAATTGCCACAAAATACAATCTTTTTAAAAATAGAACTATAAAATAACCCAAATTAGCTGTATTTCTAAATATATTTACTATATTAACCCATGTGTATAACCTACAAAAACAAGAGGAAACATACTTAGGGCTACAATTGCACTGGCCTTGATCTAAGGAGATGGAAAAAGACAAAAATATGGAAAAAAAAATAAGACAGAGATAGGGATTATTTGGGGAATCTTTTGCATTTTACAAATCTTTTTATGTAAGCTTTGTTGAGAACATTTTTGCGTTTTTCTATGCCATTTAAAATTTTATTTATTTATTTATTTATTTATTTATTTATTTATTTATTTATTTATTTATGTTGAGTTGGAGTCTCACTCTGTCGCCCAGACTGGAGTGCCTCGACCTGCTGTGCTCTGGCGATCCTTCCGCCTCAGCCTTCCAGGTAGCTGGGACTACAGGCACGCGCTACCATGCCTGGTGAACTTTTTGATTTATTGTAGAGATTAGGTCTCACCAAGTTGCCCAGGTGGGTCTCGAACTCGCGGGCTCAGACAATACACTCACCTCAGCCTCCCAAGGCGCGGGATTACAGGTTGAGCCACCAAGCCCGGCTCATTTGAAATTTATTTTACTTAGATTTCCCTCTTCTACCTATAGTTAACAATTTGTGTTATCACTAGAACTACACAACTTTTGAGCTACAGAACCAATGCCACATATTTATATCATTGGTATTTGATATTCCAGACTAACATTGAAGAAAATGCCATTATTTGAAAACATGAGATAGATGCATTACTAGGGATCTGCTATCTATGTCAGAGTTGTCTAAAATGTGTTTAAAAATGCATTTATAAGCAACTTGTAAATATGCATTCTCCATCTCAAACGCTATATGAAAGTCATCTTCAATAACTCTTTTAAATCTTTATAAAAGTGGCTTGTTTTTTCCCTCTGCTTCTAGGAATCAAAGCTCTGATGAGTTTAGAAACTGATCCTGCAGAAAAAAGGTGAAAATATTTTGGGCGATGAGGATTCTCAGCTCTGTGGTCTAATTTAGATCATCTGGGTGCAAATTTTCACCCCAGAATTCTTTAGGATACCCATCACCAACTTCTTTATGATTCACTGGGCTAGCATGACTCACACCTGATTCAGTACTATACATAACAGTTAAGACTCAAAAATGTGTCAAGTTGAATTGCTAAATAAAGAATCTCTTTGTACTATTACTCTGCCCCATATTCACCCATAACTTATTGCTATCCCAATCTTATGTCAGGCTATTTCAGAACCAATATCCCCAAACAAGAAATTCTATAGTGTTGAATTAGTAAGTCGTGTTAGTAAGCCACATATTAATAAATCCTATACTTTAGTACATTTTTTAAGTTAAAAGAAGAATACTCTTCAAGACCCAATTATTCCCTAATAATCATAGAGCATAGTTTTTGATGTTTTTCCCCCCTTATAGAAGCCTGAATGTTTATTTGGCACTCTAGAATATGGGGTCCTTGGTTTATCCTTGCATCCAGCATATCTAATCTGGTTATTGAAACTCCACAAATGATATTTGAAACTTGAAAACAAGTATTGAACATCGTGTCATTGAATGTTCTGTGTATTTCAACCAAGAGTAGCACACTATGAGCTCTTGAAGTGTTTTCAATTGTGTTCTCAAAAGGCTACCACTATGGTTTGAATATTTGTGTCTCCCTCTACCAAATGTATATGTTGAAATCCCAACTCCAAGATAATGGTACAAGGAGAGGTAGAACCTTTGGAGGTGATTAGACTATGAGAGTGGAGTTCTCATGAATTGAATCAGTGCCCTTAAAAAAGAGACCTCCATGAGACTCTTTGCCCTTGCCACCATGTGAGTATACAGTGAGACAGCACCATTTATGAATCATAAATTGAGCTCTCACCAGACACTGATTCAACTGATGCCTTGGTCTTTGTCTTCTCAGTCTCCAGAACTATGAGAAGTAAATTTTTGATGCGTGTAAGCCTATTTGTTATAGCAACCTGAACAGACTAAGACAGTCACCAGACAGCTTTCATTCTTTTGGTAAATTCCTTAGGATCTGCCTCATACCATGGTTAGGTTGCCAGATTGCTTTCACCACAGGATGTTAACACAAAATAATAATCAATGAGACTATGTTAACCAGAGTCCCCAAAGACATATATTTCATGAAGTAAGTAGAAGCAATATACTTTCCCAATAAGTACAATATCATTTTAAATCATATTTTCAGCAGTTCCAGTTTTCAAAGGTTTCTAGTGTATTATCTCTTCAGACAGATGTCTAGACTTTTCTTCTCTAGTTTTCTTTGTAACTTTTTAAATGACCCATTGAGATTTCCAAAATAATATATTTTCCTCTTTCTTCATTTTTTCCACTTCTGCTTTGTTGTCTTCATCTATTTCACTCTTCATTCTCATTCTTCTCCAATTCCCACTCCATGCTTTCCTTTTGACTTTTGGATACTACAAAGACAGCATGGCATATGTCCCATTTTTTCATATTTCATTTCGCAAACTGTTGGGCATTCAACAAATTGTATTCCAATCACTATCAACCATATCATTAACCAGGTACTGATATAGAGGGAAAGGAACTCTTTTATATGAGGTATCACTATAAAGCGTAAGTAAAGTCAATTATAATTATATAGGGGTATATTCAAAATAATCATGTTAGGAAGTATTCTATTTATTCCGACAATACAGATATTACCAAAAAAAAATGGAACTTCTCATAGCTTTTTAGGACCTATGGAGACATTTTGACTACTCATTTGGATATATAAGTTAGGGCACTTTATATGTAAAATGGCTTAAAGAATGGATAGGACAAACAACAGCTTTATCAGACCTCACTATAAGTCACAACTTTATAATATAATATAAAATACAGTAATATATAACTATGAAAATATTTTTAAAGTTAAGTCTTCTTTCAAATTGAAATATAGTTCTGCTTAGACAATCTGGCAGATTTTGCCTTCCTTCAGTGGAAGGTTGGGTTCCCATATGTCTTAAGGAATCAGATAACAGTCATAGGTGCCTAAAAAGGGAACTCTTTCTACAATCCTTGTATGGCTTGAAAATCTTCTAAGAAAGTGTAGAGAGTAAAGATGACAGGACCTTCTCTATCAGGCAGCCCCTCCCTTAGTGCACTCAGTTATGAACCTTGGAACTTTGACTACATGAACACCTTTTGTCTATTTCCAACTGGATCTCCTAAAAACTCATATTTATTAGTGCATTACAGTTCACTGATCTTGGTGGAGCCTACCTGATTTGTCTAGGACAAAGTCCTAAAAGCTTATGTAAAATCTTATTCACTTTTCTAACTTGGTACTACAATTTTTTTCTCCCATTCCAGCACCTAACACAACACAAGGCATGTGAAAGGATTTGAAAGACCTTTACTCAGTGGATGAATGAAGGAATAGATGGTAAACCTTAGCGTATTGCCCATGCTTCTATCTCCAAGATATACTTTAGGGGAAGAGGAGTTAGGATATGCCTTCTGATATTAGACTCAAATGAAATAGCCCTAACACACTTGTATTCTCCCCATCTTTTCCGTTCTCCAGCCTATTTTTCAACCACTAAGATTCTGTAGACTCACTACTATTTAGAGTTGGGCATAAATCTATCTATTTTTTTTTAGAGAAAATAATTTCTGTTCTCTCTTCTCATTTTCTCACCTTATATTGTTTTTCTAAAAATACATATATATCTACATGTATCTAAATCACATAGTGGCTTGTGCTATATTTCTTTGAGTTTTAAAAAAATTGCTATTGCTCTCAGTTCTCACAACATAATTTCTAAAATAAACTTTCCAGCTAAATATTTTGTATGTCAGTCTTTCTTTTCAGAGAGTCTTCTTGGGTATTTATGTTGTCAGCATCTCAAAAGATTCTTATTATTAAAGAGTTATGATATGACAGCTAAGCCAATGGTACCAGTTATCATTTTATTGCCTTTTACCTCCAAAGTCACCCTCCAGTGCCTGCATGTAATGCAGCGTCATTTTTTCCTGGCCAACTGACATGAGGTTAGTCTTTGTTGATAGAGGATACTGGAGGGACACTGGAAGAGAAAGGGGTTTCTTCTACTCCTGGCTCCCATGTGCTTTGTTTCTTCCTGCTTCTGTGGCACTGGGTTGACATATGGGACACCCAGTGGCCCTCACTCTCTTATGAGTACCATGATGGCAGATATTTGATTTTGTTATGGAGTCTATCCAGCCAGTATGACTCAGGTAAATCATCACTAATGTGTCTAAGTTAATCTGATACAAGCATTCCATTTCCCTTATCAGTGGTTGGCTTCAGGGTAAACATGTGCCCAAGTTCTGATATGTGAGGAGAAATATTCTAGAGTCACTTCTGGAATTGAGTGACCATTTTGAGATCAATAGCAATAATAGTTGTCATGTAGCAAATGGTAGAGTGGGAAAAAGAAATTTGGATCTTAGGTGATGCAGTCGAACTGCTGCTGCATTACACTACCCTGAGGTACTGACCTTCAAAACTCTCATTATATGACAAAAAGTATATCTTATACTGTTTGAGATATTTTGAATTTTCCATTGAATTGCAACCTAAAACATCCTAGCATTTTTTAAAACAAATTTAAGAAACACTCCCTGTTCCTCATCTGCGAACCCAGGAATATGGTTTGATGTGCCGCAGAAGGCTGATCCTTATCTTAGACCCTTAAAATGAACTCCTAGGGCTAGTTGGCAAGAGGTTTAAGGAATCATCTGAAAATTTTTGTTTACTACTATAAAACAGTTGGGACCTAGAGACTTTGATTTTAAAACACACAAAAAATTTTTTATTCTGATCTTAGTTCTCTTTCCATTTTGGCCACTTTAATTTCTTAAACCGTTGAAATTAGCTTATAAAGAGGCAAAATAGCAAAGTAGTTTAAAGTATAGACTCTGGAGTCAAAAGTCTTCGATCAAATCATATCTCCTGAATCTTGAGCAAATCATATAACATATTTAACTAATAAGGCCTCTTTTTTATTATTAAAGGGTTATAATAGTGCCGCGGCCCATGCGACTGCCTTGAAGGTCCCAAGAGAGAGCGGCGAGAAATTAAGAAAGACACAGACACAAAGGCAAAAAGAAAAGCTGGGGCCAGGTGGGACACTTTCCTCTGATCGAGGAGCCATGGCCCCAAACTAGCTCAGCATTTATATTTTATAATCAAGCACAAAGAAAGTTGGAAGGGATTCAAGGTCTTTAAGGGAGCCATAATGCAATTTTGTTGCTGTCAAAAGGTGAGTTGTTTCATGGTTATCTTGTTGTGGCTAAGGCTTTACTTATGCTATGTGCACCTGGATGTGCGGGCATCTGAGACACCATTTCATGTAGCAGGCTGCATCTCTCGCCTTTGGCTAGGACGCAGAGTTACCAAGCATACCTTGCCTATGAGCTTGGGGTCATTAAGGGAGACCTTGCCTCCGCTTGGGGCCTTAACTCAAGGCCTGCTACAGTGACAGTGCTCATCTGCTCCCCACATTACATCTGCTCTCGACATAATAGTACTCTCATAAGATTGTGCTTGGACTTTAGTTAGCCATGGTTATGGTGAGCTTATTTTATTTTCATGAAAACCTCAATTAATTTTGCCTTGACACCAATAGACAGACTTTAGGTATGATAAGGACAATTCTAATGGAATACCAGAGGCTTGGAAAGAATAATTCTACATGGAAATATACCTACTTATCTGGGGTCTCATTAAGAGTCTTCTGTCTTTTGGAGGAGGGTTCGATTCTTATGTTTACAGGAGAAACAAACCTTCCATTCAAATTCAGGTGCCAATGGAAGGCTTCTTCACCTTTGTACTGGAAACTTGAATAGTTAAGAGAGGGTGGTGTTTTGACTATCATCTCCACTAAAGGGTGGTGTTTCATGTGATGTCTGTGAAGAAGAATGGAGATAGAATATTTTTGTATATATTGAGAAATAACAAAAAATATTGAAACTAACTTTTCCTTTTTTTCTTACCTTTGATTTTTTTTTTCCAGATCAAATAGTTACAGCACTGATGATCTGATCTTGAAATGGGCAAAAGAATCACAAAAGAGGACATTTTCTCTCAAAATATAATTAAACACCTTGTATAGTGGCATAGCTTACAAAACAAGCAGGTAAATAAATAATGGATGAACACTGCTGTACATTTAATGCCTCATTCATGTCTTTAAATATTTGCAAATACATGTTTCTGGGCTTTTATTAATAAATATCTAAATTCCAATTCTGTGCAATTTAAATTCCAAACACGATGTAGTTAATGCAAAGTTTACACAAAAATTCCAAAAATCTATCTTTAGGGCATTGACACTACATACAGTGATGTCTTTTGGTTATAATGCAAAAAAATCTCAATTTTAAAAAGTTATTTCCTTTAAGAATAATTGCCAGGTTTAGCACTGCAAATGGCTTGACAAGGCAATAAAACTTTGTAACTTTATAGCCCTGTGCTTAGTTTAAATGGTTACACCATGACATTTGGTGACCATTAGGCACACTTAATCTGATAGATTCCCTATACACCCCCACTCCCACTCCAACCCCACCAACAGTAAAAAGACTCCCAGAACATTGAGACAAATTTTGAAAAGCATTCCATGGTTCCCTGACTCCTTATCTCAATATTAAGTATTCAATTGTGCATACCTGGAAGAAGCAAAGGAAGCAATCATGTCTGAGGGTTAATTCCAGTAGTAGTAGACAATCATGACTGGAGAAGGAGTCACAGAAAAGACAATAACACCTTTTACCTCTCTTAGAAAAAACTCTTAAGATTTATGCAGTACTAATAATTATTTGGCATACAAGGTCATCCTTATTCTTTTTTTTTTTTTTTCCTTTTTCTTTTTTTTTTTAATTCTCTCTTTACTGGAAAGAAGAGAGTTACATGGTTTGATATCTGCCTGTACCATAATGTAACCTTTGAGGAATGCCAGGTTAATACAAATATGAAACGGAAGGAAATGTATTTTCTGACCTTATGGGAATTTGATAACTTACCAAGCATGGACTTGCATTAAAGCTTATTCTTGTCCAGATCTCTGGAACTAAGAAACTGCTTCAGGAAGTATTGGTTGTTGTTGTTTTGTTTTATTTTTTATACTTTGACTACATGTGAAACAAACCTCAGACAAAATGCTGTGGTCTTGCTCAGGGGAAAAATTGTTAAAATATAGCACAGCATAAACACTAGGGAAACATAGTATTTGCCTAACAGATTTCACATGATAGTCTCCAACGTAGAGCTGGTAGATATGTCTACTTCAGACCTTAACACTTACACTTCTATATGATTTGATTTGGATGTATACGGGCTGTCTAGGATTTTATGTGTCCCTTTACTTTTCTGATCATCTCTAAACTGTGTCCTTAAAAATAATAGCCTTTTAGAATCACTAGAAAACTAAAATTTATCTTTCTCGGCTTATGTTCGTTTTTCTCCAAAAACACACATACCTTGTGGTTTTTTGTTGCTGTTTTTTTTTAACATAAGGCAAATACAAACCAAACCCAGTTTACATGAATAGAGTTATTACAAAAAGCTTATATATAAGTATGTAGATAGCTAATAAAGGAATGTATCTACGAGATATTTTCCCTGTCCAAGAATGCCAAGAACTCCAATCTTTTTTTCTGAATTCTCTGTTAAACTAATTCTGTGTGATAGGCAAATATGTCCTCCACATGCTGGTGAATTAAAATTCAGCTTTCAGTGAATAAGATTAATTGCCTCTTCAGACAAAGCTGGATTTGCGCTCCTATTAGAGAAAGAGGAGGGGAGAAGCAAGGGGCAGGGTGCCAGCTAGACTGCAGTATTCAGTTACACGTGAAATGATTTGTAATTCTGAGTAATCACTTAGGACAAGCCCTTGCACCATTTTATCTATACATGACTCTAGGCCAAAGTCAATACTCATAGTAAAATAATGAGATGAAACTAACTGAGCCCTTTTATTAATGCTCCAAGGAGCAAATCTGATGCTTGAGTTTCTCCCATTGAAAGTATTCACTTCTTCCTAAAAAATGAACAAGTGGGTCAGGATGCCCAGTAGCAGCCAGGGTACCTGCTTCAGCAAAATCATAAATAACAGACCCTTCCCACCTCCCCCTTTCAGTTTGTGCACAGACTTTACCCAGCTGCAGGTGAAAGCACATGAATTTTGCATTACCTCTAGGCTCATTAAAGATATCTGGCTCTCTCCTAATAGTTTCCCCTGACTTAGGGGACACACACACACACACACACACACACACACACACACACACACGGCATGATGAACCTCAAGAAAAACAATGCACTGTACTTTGCTTTCTCTTCCTTATCAGTCTTATGAAGAAAAGCAACTGTTCTCACAAATGCACAGCTTGGTGACAATGTCAGCATGCAACTGCTAGGGAAATTAGATGGATAACCAGCTGTCCCAGTTTTCTGGAAGTGGGGCATAGGAAGGGAGTGGGTTCTGGAAAGGAGAGAGAAGGAAGGGTATAGGGAGTCTTTGCTTTTAACCCCCAAATTTTGTTTTCTTGCTGTATCACCATTGGTCAGGTAACCTACTCAGCAAATAGATATCAGCATCTAATGGCTCCCTCACTAATTATTACGCAGTGTATCACTCATTTCTGTGTCATTCACGGCATTAAGGGCCTCCAGGGAGATTTTTAAAAATGTTTTTAAATGTTGTTTTCTAAAACCTGGGTAGTAAGAGAAACTATGCAGTAAGTAAAATTTTCTTTTATTGGAAAAACACAGTGAACTATTTCCAATCTTAAAAGAAAAAAGTCTGAAGCAACTTTTACTTATTAAGGCAAAATTTCTATACACATGTACTCCGAAATCAGACAACATAGGTATAATAGAAGAAAGGACATAAAGAGACTTAAACATTCAAATTCCAGATTTGTCACCTACAAGCTGGGTGACTTTCCCAAGCCTCTTGTATCTCTGATCATTGTTATTTTCTTTCTCATCTGTCAAGGGAAGAATATTATACACTTACACAGAAAAACATTGTGAAAAGTAACACTTAGTTCAACATTTAACACGTAAACATGGTGACCTGCATCCTTCCTTCCCCTGAATTTTTCATGTTATAGGAGGTTTGAAAAGTCAATTCAGACAGAATATACAGAGATCTCAATTAAATTACTCTTTTTAACATTTCTCTGATTAGAGCTTTCAGTAGGTGACCAAAATAGCTATTTTGAATGCCACTTCCATTGTGTTCTCATTGGTAGAGATACCAACAAAGGAGAAATTGCTCTCTGAAAAGCTTATATGATTTGTCAACCAAATAATCAGTCATGAACCACAGACAAATTGCCGAAGGGATTCAAAGATCTCCACAAGGAGTACATACTAAGTTCACATTAATTACGTTTTTCTCAGCCATAACTTGGTTTTGCACACATCCTGAACTTGGAATAGTATTTTTAAAATTAGTGCTTTCCCATGACTATATAACTAACACTATCCTAGAAGAAACTTCCATTAATGGGGAACTTGAGGTATGCATTACACACATTCACATAAACACACAGCAACTTTCTAGATGACACAGAGAAGGGAGCCTTCAGGTAAAAGACAAACATATACAACATCACCAAAGCTTAGAAATTATTGGTATTAGGGAGCCCTGCAATAATCTTGTGTGATTGGAGAACAAGTGAAGATGGGGACGTCGAAAGAACTGAGGAAAAGAAGGAGATAAACCAGTCAGTCGAATGGTGCTTATCAGCAATTCTGAAGTGTTTGCACTTAATCTGGAGACCAGAAGCCCTCAAATTTTAGTGTGAAAAAGAATCACACAGGACACCTGTTAACAATACAGAGTCTAGGTCCTGCCACCACCATTTTTAATTCAGAATTCCTGGTGTGGTTCCTGAGAATCTACTTTCTAACAAACTTTCTAGGTGATTTTGACGGAAGGTGATACACAAAACTCACTTTGAGAAACATTACTGCAGGATATGAGATGTCATTAAGGATTTATCAGAGGAGTGATGTAATCAGATATATGATATAAGAAGATAAAGGGCTCCAGGAGGGTAAATTGGAAGGCAACGAGACTAGAAGGAGGTGCATAAACCAATTGAGAGTTTTTTTCAATGGAACAGGGGGGAAATAATGAGACCACTGAACTAAGGAAGTAGCCATGGGATTAGAATAAAAGGGAAGAGACACAGAAATTTAGTAGGACTTGATTGTTTCTCTTCTTAGAGAAGAGAAGAATCTAGAATGACTTGAAGTTTTCTGTTTTGGGTTTTGCTGTAAATAATTCTATGTTAGTTAAAACAGATTATATAGGAAGATGAACAATTTGAGGGGTATGTGTTAGATTTTGTTTACGTAAGGTTTAATCAACTGGTTGCAAGTATGAGCTTTCAAATCAGATACGCTGGATTTGAAGCCAAACTCTGCCACTTAGTTTCTGTGTGACATAAGCAATGTGCTCCCCCATTAATATGTAAAAACAATGGGAAAATCAAGAATTTGATGAGTAGATCAGTTTCAGGTACTTAGTATATAGTACCTGAAAGGAGATGCTTACTAAATGTTAATAATATTAATGGTTGTTATTCATTTTAACATCATCATCATTACTTAGCTGGATAGTCCATAGACAGATGAAAATGTCACATGGATGAATATTAAAATTTTATTACAGATAAAATCATCCAGAGAGAGAGAAGCATTTAAAGAAACAAGGACTAGTTGAATCCAGGGGAATACAAACACTTTGATAGAGGAACTCAAGGAAAGTGAGGAGTGGTCATAAAGAAAGAAAAGCAAGCTGGGCTCAGTGGCTCAGCCTGTAATCCCGCACCTTGGGAGGCTGAGGTGAGTGGATTGCCTGAGCCCGCGGGTTCAAGACCTTGGTGAGACCTCATCTCTACAGTAAATCAAAAAATTAGCCGGGTGTGGTAGCGCGTGCCTGTTATTCCAGCTACTTGGAAGTCTGAGGCGGAAGGATCGCTGGAGCCCAGCAGGTCGAGGCTGCGGTGGCCGGGAGCGGCCACTGCACTCCAGTAAGGGAAACAGTGTGATACTCCAACAAAAAAAAAAAAAAAAAAAAAAAGGAAAGAAAAGAAAAGCAGAAATACTGTAGATCAAATGTGTAGAACAGTTTAAGACAAAGGAAGTTGTTAACACTGCCATATTCTTCAGAAAATCTAGGTAAAATAAAAGCAAAAAAAAAAAATGCCCATTGTATGTGACAAATGAGAAGACATCAGTGACCTTAACCAGCATGATTAGACTCTTCTCAGAAGGTAGAAGAATGAATGGAAACCTAAGGGAATAACACAAATGATTGTGAAACAGCAGAAACTATATAGTAAGAAGAGTCATCAAGTAGTAAAAGACTGGGTTTTCTTTTTCAGTGAGGGATGGGCATGAGCACATGTTCAAACTTAGAGAAATAACCCAATGGAGAGGAGAGTGGCAAAATCATAGATGGAGGACAGTCTGAGAGGAGATGGAAAAGGATGAAACAGAAAAATATATATATTTATGAATGAGACCTTACCTTGGACAATGGAGGGAAACTGCTCCTTTGACTCGGCAGGGAAGGACATAAAAAAGTGGTCAGCCTTCCATATGCCTGATGTGGCAGAATATGAAGGCAAGTGTATTTCTGCCAGAGAATATCAAGTTTCTTTGTAAAATTGGAGTACAATCTCTGGTAAAAGTGAAGGGGCTATACTGGGAGGTGAGTTGGGTCCTAGAGGAGAGAGCTAAGAATTTGGAATAAATAATAAGGGACAAGGGAGTTTGGCCAACAACTTGTAAAAGCCACCAGGCAGCAATGAGGCACATAACAATCTGATTGGTATGCTTGCTTGATTTTTCTCTAGCTTTCTCCAAGCTTGGGTGGTTGCAAGATCAAAGAAGATGAATTTTGGGTTTGATTGAGTTTAAATTTTAGAGAGCAGATGTGGTAGAAGGGCAAGGCAATAAAAGAGGAGATGGTGTTGGAGAGAATGAAGTTAAAATAGTGGGTCCGGGTCCAGATTTAGCAGGGAAGAAAGTGAAGGCAAAGAGAAACTGATAGTCAGGCAAAAAACTGCTCTGAGGAGTGTGGGGCTCTATGAGGTAGAAGAACAGGAAAAATGGAGCAAAGGAATAAGAAAAATAGGAAAACAGAGTAGGGAGATTAGAGTATAAATTAGGGGCATATAATTTCCAAGGTGAAGTAATCTCAGGTATTGGTAAAATTGTGTGTGTGTGCCCATGTACAGGACTGACATTCAAAACGTTTAGCAGCCCGTGTGAGTGGCTCAAGCACTCTTGCCTCAGCAATGGAACAAAGTCCTGGTACTCCTTGCGCTCCTCTACACAGGACAAGAAGTCAATCCTATAGTTGCTGTGCTATGGGGGACACTGGATGGGTCCTATGGGAGTGCAGGGCCATATAGAGGGAGGGAGCATCCCGGTAATAAGTGCTTAGTAACTGCTCACGCAATTTGGTTGAACGCTACTTCTAACCATGAACTGAGTGACTGAAGAGGAGGAAAACAGAAGACCATTGGGGTAAAAGTTAAGAAAAGGTGCTGGATGTGTCACCCACAAAAATGTGGAAATCATCCAGGATGATTAATAGGGGAAAAGTATGGAGAGAACTGCTTAATTCTTCAATGAATGCAAGCCAGTACACTGGTGATTGGGAGAAAACAGCAATGACGAAGTGGCAGCAGTGTAATCTAATGGAACAGCAGTCAAAGAACAAAAATTTCCAAATAAATGTAGAAAGTCAATAATCTAAAAGTGGCAACTTGAAATTAGGATACTGACCATTACTCTGCTTAGAAATATGGGAGTCGGGAGAGACTATATAAGCTATTTGATTTTGCTTTTTCTTTCTTTTCTTCTCCAATGTATAGACCCAAATCTGAGGTTTACTGTCTACCTCTCAGCCTGGAATATTTGGCAATTGTTTGTCAGTTCCCATCTCATGTAACTTTCAACTCTTGAGTTCTATCTATATAAATAGATATTATCATAATTCTGTGATACTCAAGATAAACAAATCGTGGACCTACTTATTTAATTGTCAGCAGTAGATTCTTTATTTGCCTTTGGTTTATAATGGGGCTGGGTTGCAGAGGTGATTGCTAGAACCTTGGAAATCCTAGCCACGTATAGCTTTTTATCTTCCAGTCTTCCTTTTTATTAAAAAAAAAAATCCCCCCGTTGTCCTATTTCTCATTTCCTTTAGTCTGTTTCTTTTATTATTTCCTCTTTTGTTCCCCATTTAAACCTAAGGTTTAAGAGATTCTGCTTTGAGATTCTGACACCACATACGCAGTCTGACAATTAAGATCATGAACTTTTCACCATGTGCTTAACATTGGCAGCAATGAACAAACAACTCAGTAAGGTTTCATAACCTTGGTATATCAGTGTCTCACAGCTGTGTTCATGTCGACATGAGGCATTGTCTTGCTGAGTGGCATTCATTATTGCTGTTGCATGCTTTTGTGTGCCATCACAAGAATGTTGGAGCTTGAATCAGAGCAACGAACAAACATTAAATGTCTTGTTAAACGCGGCAATTGTGGAAATGAAATCAGGGACATGTTAGTCCAAGTTTATAAGGATAATTCCACAAAGAAAATGGCCATGTACAAGTGGATTAGGCATTTTTTGGAAGAGGAGAGAAAGCATCACTGATGAAGAGAGGTCAGGATGGCCAGTAACAGCAGAACTGATGAAAACGTTGCAAAAATTTATCAAATTTTGTGTCAAAATTGTCGGCTGACTTTGAGAAGCATAGCAGACCTAATAAACATCAATAGAGAAACAGGAAAATCTCAACTGAAAATCTTGGTATGAGCAAGGTATGTGCAGAAATGTTCCTGAAAGAGCTCTTGCATCACAAAAATGCAGCAGTTCACACAGCACTGTCTGTGAGGGAGTTTTAGTCAGTAAACAAGTAACTGTTTTGGAACACCATCCCTACTCACCTGATCTGGCCCCCAGTGACTTTTTTCTTTACCCAAAGGTAAAGGAAATATTGAAAGGAAGACACTGTGATGACGTTCAGGACATCAAGTGTAATATGACAACAGCTCTGATGGGCATTCCAGAAAAAGTGTTCCAAAATTGATTTGACGATGGACTAGGCACTGGCATCAGTGCATAGCTTCCCAAGGGAAGTACTTCAAAGGTACCTGTAGTGATATTCAACAATGAGGTATGCAGCACTTATTCTAGGATGAGTTCACAAACTTAATTGTCACACCGCATAGATACCCCATCCTTTCTTTTATCACACCTAGATTCTCCTAAAGTTGGGAAACAAAAGCACAGAATTTTAAATCTACTTATTTGGGCACCAGGGAACCCAAATCTGTATCATTAATTTTATATATGTTTTTATTAATGTGTATCATTAATTTGCCTTTGTTTCTTGTACAATCACATTTAGTTATTTACTTCACAAGTTTTGGCAGGGGCCTCTAATGAGTCCAGTAATCTCCCTTGGTTTCCCTATGTGGGATAATAGCCATCATTTACCCCATGATTATCCTAAATCTGTTAACAGATTTTATAGTTTGAGCTACTATGTTAAAAGGCAAATGTATTTTTAAAGTCAAAATAAAGCTGGTGTTAGTGAAATGCTGGCATTATTAAAAGCAACTTATGTAAGCTTCTAAAATGAATGCTAAACATAAGTGGTTAAAATAATTTAAAATGAGGTATTATTGTAAATTATAAATATGAACATATAAACATGTAAATGCTGCCTTTGAGTGAAAACTGACTTATTTGAAGGATTTTCTCATTTAGCAAATATTTTATTTCCAACAACATAAAAAATAAAAAGAAGTGTTTGCATTTAGGCTTGCATAAAACCAAAAATATATAGATTTGATGTAAATAAACATGCTCAGTAAAACGTGAGAATTTCCTATAATTAAATGAAATAAAACAAAACAACTAATAACTCTTGTTATTCCATTAAAAATATGCTATTAGAGAAAATGAGTATCTCAAAACCTTTGTGTCTTTTTTTTCTTCTGAATAGCTCGGGTAGGAAACCTTAACATTTTATTTGATTATTTAAGAGTTCCCTTTGGAGTGGCAGTAGATAGTGCTTGATATCACCATGTATAAATAAATAATTTGAAGGTTTCTATGTCCAGATAAAATTCTAAAATCAGATAAGTGGGTTTCATTTTATCTCTTATTATTTTAGTGGTAGGAAGCCTAGTTTTCCCCTCCCCTCAATGGCTTGTAGTTCTTCCAAGATTGCTCCCCCTGGCTCTCCTGTGGCCTGGGGATGTATTTAGGATCTCATCAACCCTTTTAATCTGATTGCCATTCTGTGTTTTAATCTCTGCTCCTAGTTCCTCTCATAAATTGGAAGCACAGCATCACCTCTCCTTTCTCTCTACCTCCTAAACCACTCTCAGTCCCCAACAGTTCAGGAGTTATAATGCCAGATTATACACCTACTTTATTATAAAATGTGTTTGGTAATAGTTTTTTTTTTTCCCGACAGTCAACAATGTAAGATTCCATAAACAAGCTTATAATTTCTTATGCCATTTAATAGCATAATGGCTGCTAGTGATGGCTGCATGATTTATAAAAAGGTAAATGGAATCCACCAGTTCATTTCCTAAATGCTTAAGCAAATATTTGCTTAACACCTAAAATATGCCAGGAATGGGGTTGGCATTAGAATACAAAGATGAATAAACATGTTCACTTCCTTCAAAAAATCACAGTCAAATAAAGAGAAGTCATGGAAATAAATTATTATAATAGAGAGCAACAAAAAATAAAGTCTAAAATTTCATTTGGCCCCAGAGGGTGGATGAACTAACAAAAATGAGAGGAAATGGTCAAGTTGGATATTAAACTTGATAATGTTTGAATATTCCTTTGAAGGAAAAATGAAAGATAATCGAAGAATGTTATTTCAGTCGCAGTCACATAGGAAGGCCCAGAAGGGAGGGGGGAAATGACATAGTTACATACCTGTCAATAGCTTGGGATATAGAGAACGTAATATGCCTCCAGAATTAAACATTATAAATTCTCACGAGGCAATGGTGGTATTTTTTTCCATGATCAGGATTTCTGCAAGGTATAGGTCCCTGAAGTCCCATGATAATGCAGAGAGAGGCATATATAGCTCCCAGAATTGTAGGATACTACACTGGCAACTCAAGGCCATTTAAAAGGAGTGCCTTTGACAACTAGGAAAAAGACAAGGGCATAAAATGCATGTTATCTCTGCACAGTCCCATCACAGCATAGAACCAAGTATGTAGAAATTTAGAGAAATGAAATACCCAGTAGTTAATCACCAAAAACTATACCACAAGCAAAATCATTCTTTCAGAGATCCTACTTTCTTGTCATCCTTGTTTCCTTCTGGAGCACTCTCACTGTAACAATCCTTTGACCTCCCAGAGAAGAGCAATCTGTTACCCTTATCACTTCATTTCTATCTACCAAGCCTCTCAGGAATTCACTGCCCTCCTCCAATAGATCATGTTCCACAGCCTCTATTTATAACAACTCTTTTGTAAATGCCCTCAATTCCCTAGACCCTTTCTTCTTCCATTACGTCCACCTTGCAGACTACAGTGATGAATCCAACAATGTGTTTTCTTTGGACCAGCATCCATGGAACTGAGCTTTGCAGGACAAAAATGTTACCACAGAGCAGACTGGGATTACAGCTAATTAATAATCACCAACCTCAAATGATAATTTAACACTGAAAGACCCAAGTACTTCTGTACTACCTTCTTCATGTATTTCAAACTGTCTACCCTCTTTTTTTCTCAGCAGATAACCTGACCTCACAGTTCACTGAGAACATAGAAACCACATAATAGATACGCCCTTATCTTCTCATTACCAGATCTACATCTGTGGTCACCAAGTCATCTTATTCTTCCCTCTTATTACAAAGAAGGAAGTTGTCTCTTCTTTCAAAATTCTTTCTCAGTGATTCAGGTAACTTTTAAAAAATCACCTTCCCTATTTCTTGCAACTCTCTAGAAAATCATTCCCACCAACATTCATAGACGCTTTGATATCTCACACATTTTAAAAAATGGAAATCAGGACAAAACTTTACCTTGACTCCACATCTCCCTCCAATTGGCATCTAACTTCTCTTAAAACCACTCTCAACTTCATCATTTTCCGGGACACTCTTGCCTGCATACCCAATATGCCAGCTCTTTCTCGGGTGACCGGTGATTTCTATATCACCTTACCAGTTTTTATTGTACTTAACTTCTCAGCAGTATCCAGAATTATGTCCCACTCCTTCCTTCTTGAGACTGCCTCTTTGCCTCTGCAACAACACACTCTCCTGGTTACGCTTCTATATCTTTGATTCTTCCCTCTTGGGTCCAAAACAGAATCTTAGAACGGTTTGTGTGCAAGTAGTTGATGTGTGAGGTGATTCAAGGGGACAGGTGTTAGGGACTTGGGAGAGTGACATAGGCAAGGAAGAAAAAGCAATAGAAGTGTGTTATGAAGGTCAAAGTGGTAGACAAGTGGGATAAGGAGATTAATTCCTCTGTGGCCTTCTGAGAAATGTATAAACTGCGTCTCTATAATGCCCCCAAAGACTTTGTTGTTTCTTTCTTTTTTATCTGTCCGTTTTTGTGGTCCTCAGGATTCAGACCTGGGTCATCTATTTTTTTAATCACTTTAATATCCCAGACTTTCTCATGCTTTAAATGGGATATAAATGTTTACAACCCCTAAACTTTTGTCTACCACATAGATTGCTATTCAAGGTACAACTAAACTTTCTACTTGTCATCTCCCTTTGAAGGTTTGTCAGGCATCTCATTTTTTAGGATCCCCAAACTAATCTCCTGGATGTTCCCCAATCCTGTCCCAAATCTGCTTCTTATTTAATTTTCCATATTTTAATAAATGGCACTTCTATTCACTTAGTTCCACAAATAGAAATCTGGGAATCATTTTGCTGCTTCTTCCTTCTTACATCGAATTCATCACCAAGTACTATCAATTCTACACCTAAATTATATTTCAAATTTGTCTGCTTTTTTCATCTCATTCCTCATCTAGACTATTGCAAGAGTCTGTTTCCATTTTTGTTCTCTTTCAATCCATTCTGCACACAGTACCCAGGATAATATTTCAAAAACATAAATCATATTTATGACTCTTCTGATTAAAGGATTTAATCGTCTTCATATACTCTGAGAAGGTAGCAATTTGTGTTGGTTTACTTGGGAAAAGTCCCAGTTTATGCCTATTGTTGGAGCTTAATTATTAGCAGAGTTCACTTTCATTCTCCAAGGTGTCCCACTTTGACAATAAACTAAATGGTCACCCTATCCTTAAAATAAAATACAAGATTTCTATAAGAACTGCTCCAAACTCATCTCATGTTAATTACACTTAGCCAACCTGAAAGTACCAACCATTTTCTGGTTCAGGGTCCTTACACCTTCCAACAGCCCTGAATATAATGCACCCACTATGAAACCTCCTTCCAGCCCACTCCTAACCTTTCATCATGAATTCACTGGCAGCCACCTTCTAAAGCAGACATTTCTTGGTTCCTTAATATATATTATTTCTACTGGGACATTGATTGGTATCTTCTCTCTTTCATATACATACAATATTTTATATATATAATATAAATATATATATAATACATAATTCTCCTTTTTATATATAGTAAAAGTATATGTTAATTATTTATTAATATATAATTATAAATCTAATTGCATATTATGTATTAACATAATCTATAATGCTCCCGTTCACATATATAAAATATAATTATAACTTATAATTCATGTAGCTGTAAACCTATTTAAACATTTATTTGTTAATACAGTAGACTCCATGAAGACAAAAAGAAATATTCTCCATTTAGTTATATTTACCTCTCCTAGTACAGTGCTGAACCACATTGGAGGTGTCCTCTAGTACTGTTGAAAGAATGGAGAACAGAGGAGAGGGAAATACAAGTCAAGCCCTTTTATTAAAAATGCACTCATTTTCTAAATCTAAATAAATACAAAACCTTTTATCACTCTGACCTACTGAAGTGCAATGAAGATGTTGATAGGCAATGTCAACCTAGGAGACACACATAACATTTTCTAGAACTTTGAGAAAATGAGCAAAGCCATCTAAACTCAATTTTAAAGAGAGGCAAAACTCCATAGAGGCAAACTTTTTTAAATGCCTTGATAAGAAAGAGAACTCTACGAGCTCTTCAAAAACAGTAAGCTAAGTAAACAAATAAAATAATTTTGAAAAACTTAGAACAGAAAAGTATTCATATAAAAATATGGATCTAATTATTCTCTCTCTAACGAAGGGTGAAATTTTAGGGCCAGAAGAGTCTTGGCCATGAGCTAGTTCTGTAATCTTAAAGAGAAGGCTGAGGCCCAGGGAGCTGAGGTAAAGTTATATAATCCACAGTAATGAATGGTCTTCATGTTTCTGCATAATCAGACAGGTCTATGGTAAAAATATTTGTCATGTTACGAGTAACTTATACAAAATTTAGTGAACAGATACTACTTTAGTAATAAAAATTTTAAAAATTTTAGGTCTATAATAATAATTTAAATAATTTTTACACTAAGAACTATCTTCTATACCTCATCAATCTCATGTTAGAAAGAGATTAAGATGCCATAGGTAAAAAATACACATTCAGATTTGTAGAATCTATTGCAGAAATGAATTATTAAATTATATTTCAAGACTTTTGAAATGAAATAGAGTATCAACTACAGTATCGTTATAGAGCTAAAAAATGTCTTTTCTTTAAAAAATGTGGTTTTTATTAGGTTTCTTCCTTTTAATGAGTTTTTTCACTTCATGAAGTATATTTATGCAGATGATTGTGACAGTGAACTCACAAATCCCTTACTAAATCTTAAGCCTTTAGAAACTGCTTATTGCACACAGGAATAGTACTTGCTTTAAATAATTTGGTTCTAGCATCATATACTGGATACTTTCTTTACCATGCATGTGAATATCAGATGTCCTTTTATAGAAAGTTCACATCATTTGTTTTTCAAAACAAATCCCCACTCCATCTCCCCACCCCAAATAGTAAAGTCATATTGTAAGAAGCATGCCCTCTATAGATGACCCTATCACTGCTACGCAGCAACATGAAAGGTAGGATTAACACAATGGTGTATGTAACACTGCTCTATGCCAAGATATATATCTCATTGCAACTCGTGAAAATTAGAGGCTGAATGTTTTCTATACAGGCATTCTATGTCCTCAGGAATTCCTCCACAAATCTTCTGACCAGCTCTAGATTCAGTGACTCACAGATCTTACACATAGACTGTTATTTGTCCAACTCCAAAATGTAAATATGGTCTGCTAATTTTTATGCTGGGCCCTGGTTTTAATAAATATTAAAATCATTTTACATGTTTAAATATGAATATTAAAGAAGGCAGGCATTTTAAGTGCATATTGAAAATAACATAATTTCTGTACAATAAAAATACTTGTCAAAGAGCCTCAATAATGTAACAAATGACTGTAGTGGAGAGACTAATATGGAAAATACTATTTACTTATCAAGACTCTCCAATACAGGACATTTTTTCAAACTGGAAAATTTACCTTGCAGAATATTTTCCACCATAGTATAAGCCAGAATTTCACAGTCATATGAACAGTGACTTTGAAGGCTGGTAAGTGCTCTATGCGAGGTTTTTATTGCAAAGACCTTGTTTCAGATATGTTAGGTCTAACTTGGAAATTGTAATTACTTCTATAGAAGTTCAGGACTTGAATTCCTCCTCTTCCTCCTTCTTCTTTCTTTCTCTCTCTCTCTCTCTCTCTCTCTCTCACCCCCCATATATATATATATATATATATATATATATATATATATATAATTTTGGCTTCCCTTGTTTGAGGGAAGAAAATTGACTAATGCTACCCTGGATATGATTAACTTTAAAAGAAACAGCTAAGAGTGTTTGATCTTCCTTTGATGAAATGTGAACATTATAGTCTTTCTCCCATCATGGACCTGGACCAAGCCAGCTCTGAAGGAAGAAGAGTGTGAGTAGAAGAGTGAGAGGAACACATTTATTACTACCGTTCCTTTATCTCAGCAAAGCTATTTCAAGTGATCACTGGTGGAAACTGCTGGTAGTCAATCTTATATTTTCTCTCTGCGTTTGACATCAAGGTTGTCAATACGACATCATTGTCTCTGTCAAAAGCATCATTCATTTCCAAACTGCAGAGTTATTTACAGTCATGTCTTCACTCAATGTAACACTACCGCTCAACATTCAGCTGTCCCTTCTCTGTTTTAACTAAATATTCAGGCAGACTTTGAAGGAAGCTCTATTTTAGGTTAGGCTAACAACCTGAAAATGAACCCAAAGAGAAAAACTTCTTCTCTTGTCCAAATACCATTTGGACAAATAGATAAAGTTTTTCACAGAAATTGGCATTTCAAAATGATTCTGTTTGGTAAGAGACATGGTGCTGAAAAATGACATATATAATGACAGCAATATGAATCCCCAAAAATGAAGACTGGGGTGTATTGTGCACTAATTATAGCCATTTTAAATTTGTGTGTGTGTGTGTGTTTAATCGGAAATCAGCTATAATAATATTGCTTCCAGTTAAGCATCTACTATAATTCTCTGTTTATAGAAACATGGTTGATATGGGTCTTTGATTGTACTTAAACAGAAAATATTGTGAAGAAAACTTAGTCTAATGCTTCTAAGGACCCGCATGAGTAATTACTTCCTTCCTGGTTTCTGTGCACCCAGCATGGCTCTAGAAGCTGTGTAGCATATAAAAGAACAACGTGATGTTAAAGGAACAAGGAGTAATGGAAATTAGGCAAAGTTTTTAAAAATAAATTTACTATAATTTGTTTGTCTTCCAGAGAACAAGTCTTGGTATATTTTTTTAAAAAGTATTTCTCAGAGGCAACTATTTATATATTTTTACTAGCAGAAGACATGATAATGGCTAAGAAGGGGTGGATGAAATTTGAAAAATTGGAGGCAGGTTTCAAGCTAATTTAATAAATAAATAGAATTTTGGTAATCTAGTGACTTTCAGAAACTGCTTATCTTCACTGCTTCTCCTAAGAGTATAAATATCTCAATCAATCTGTGCAGGATTCCTTGCCCTTGATATAAGACGTTCTAAGTCTACAAACTAAAAATATATATCAGGAACTCTAAATATATTTTTGTCATCTGGACAAATTGGAACTTGGATTATTTTGAAACCAGTGCATTTGCAAATAATAGTAGCTATTACATACTGTGAGTCTGTGGTATGCCAGGAACTTTGCATAAATGATCTCATTGAGGCCTTGTTCCAGATCATAAATGCATTATCATTATTCCCCTTTTATAGATTAGGAAACTAAGGTATGCATACAGGGTTTTTCTTCAATCTCTGTAATTAACGTGGATAGTGGTGTAGCTAGCGTTACCATCAGTGTAAATACTACAACTTTTATGTAGATGTTTTCTTTTAATATCACAACAATACTGAGATAGAAACTATTAATATCCTAATTTTTACAGACAAATAAACCAATAAAATCTCAGCTTTTCAACAACTTGTGTTATGAAGGATCTTACTTTGCTTGACATAATTGGGCTAAGATTTAAATGAGGATTTTTTTTACTCCAAAACCAATGCTTGTGTCAACTAGCCATGCCAATCACTTCAAGATCAAAATTAAAATTTGAATTCTATCTTTTGTTCTACATTAGTGACCAAATTCCATCTTATCTCACTGTCCTAATGCAAGTTGAAGAATGTCGACATTGTTGGTGTCATCTCAGTCTCCTGTCTTGTGATTTCCTTTTGTTTCTCTTTTTTTCAGTCTATTCTTACCGAAGCCTGCCCAAGACTCCTGGACTTTATTTTATGAGAAGCTTTCCTTTTTTCTTGAGTATCAGGTGGTTTTTAGGGGCAATGCTAATGCTTGCTTTTCATTGTACTGTGTTCTCCCATTTTTGCCCAGTTTTTCCTATAGTCTTCAGTACCAGGGGACTGGGTTCCTAAGAATGTAGGCTGTGCTTCATGTTGAGAAACTTCACTGTAACTTTCTCCAGTTCAGTCTATATCTTGGTTATTTGTTGGTACCAAATCATAGTACTCCTAGATATTTTCTGCATCTGGTTATTTCCTAAGAGTCTTGGCCTTATACTCTCTTTCACTGCCAAAACAGGTTGCATTGACTATAGTTCCTTCTTTCCTCTCAATCTTTTGCCCCACACCCTCATTTTCTATACCTTTCTTCTTGTGTTTCATTTCCTGTTCTTTTTCTAAGTGTGCATTGCCCATACTGCAGTCCATTTTTCTCAAGCTCTGTCTTCATGATCTCCATCTACCCCCACCCCACTATTTCCCCATCCATAAGTATGAAAAAGACTTTGGGATCCATTATTTCATTATATACATACAGTCATGACAACCAAAAACAGTATTTCCAACTATAGAGCAATTCATACATGATAGTTGTGAGATGTTTTTAATGAACACATCTTTTATCATAATTGTTACTGTCTTAGTGCATGTGTCTATTATTGTATGTGTTATGCTGGTTAACCTTCCTCCTCCTTATGTACTTAATTACAATTAAAAAATACAAATCCAGTTTATAAACATTACTTATTGAATTGTCACCTCCTTACTTGACTTATTGGCAATAATTTGGAAATAGCAAACATTGCATCTGATTTATTAGACCATCCATTTACCATGGCCTGGGGCCACTTGTAAGTGATTAATGATGTGTGAGGTTGTTGCAATATTAAAGAGATCAACCTGAACCTCAACTCTAAGCATAACAAACCCTTTAGAGGTTCACTAATTTTGTTTATTTTTTTTTAATTTCTAGATGTCAACAATAAAATAAGTAAATCTCTATTACCTCTTGACTTTGAAAAAATAGGCATAAATTATTTATCCAAAATTTGATACCTATAGTTATTGTGAAAATCTGTATGTCTTCTGAGATTTGTTAGCCAGTGATGAGCAGCCTGGGACACGTGGACACATACACACGTTTGTATAATTGGAAAACATAAAATAATCCCTTTTGGGGACATTTTACTTCCAGGTATTATAATTCTATGGAATATTTCAGAATTCTTCCTTAGTTATATCTTTTATTTGAATAGTAATTTACAGTCTATAGTATATTTTTACAATTATTATATCTCATTTATTTTCTGCAAGGTAGCTAAGGCATGTGATGCTAGAAATGGAATAAAACTGGGGAATATGAAATGGCTTTCCAAAGTCATCTACTGATCTGGGCCTTGAACCCAGGTCTTATTCCTAGCTTATGATTATTTATATACTACCATGCTTACCTTAATGTTAAATCACACTTATACTATATAAAGTGAAAGTTAAGCTTTAATCCTTAAAACAGAAAAAAATATATATTCTATCATACTCTGATCTGGTATGAAGAGAGAAAAGAACATTCCGATTAATTTTACTTTCTGGTTTCCAATTTCCAAGAATTCAAACCTGGAAAAAACACATTTAACATCATAAGAGAATTTAAACTTTAATCCAAAGGGCACTTCAAAATCTTATAGTACTTTAGGGTTATAATTTTTCCATTAATTTTTACTGTTTCATAAAGGTAGTGTCAGCTAAGAGATTTCCAGCAGGAACAGCACACCAAAGCACCTTCTTTCTATATGGCATTACCTTCTGGCTGCATCGATATAAATAAACCACAAAGTAGCAAGATTTTTTTTTCAGAATAGAAACATCTTAAATGCTTACACATTTTGACATAAAAAGTTTTTCATTGTGTGAAAAAACTTTTACTTTTCTAAGGCCTTCTTCTGCATTAAAATAATGGCTTCAAATATTTTGAAAATATACTTTATTATACTTGTAGATGAAATGTTTATTTTAGATATATGCAGTAATCCTCAGCTCCACTTTGAACACAAAGGTTATAAATACATGATACTTTTTTTTTCTGAATTATCTTAGCTGTTGAGTGATTAAAGTGAAAAAGATGACACAAGTGGAAGATAAAATGAATCAAACAATAGGGGCATAAAGTTAATCCCAATAAACGCGTAGGTTTTCTTGTATATATTAGTTTCCTACTGATGCTATACCTATTTACCACAGATTTGGCTTTAAACAGCATACAGTTATTACCTTACAGTTTAGGAGGTCAAAAATCTGAAATGGGTCTTATGGAGCTAAAATTAAGGTGTCAGAATAGCCATGTCCCTCTGGAGGCTCTAGGAAAGAATTCATCCTTGTCTTGTCTAACCTTTCAGAGGCTGCCTACGTTCCTTGGTTCATAGTTAATCACTTCAACCTCTGTTTCTATGGTCACATACTTTATCTGACTCTAACCCTCCTGCCTCTAATTTACAAAGACACTGTGGTTATAAGTGGCCCATGCATAAGCCAGGATAATACTTTTTTCTCAAGATCATTAATTATATCCACAAAGTCCTTTTTCTATGTGGGTTTTGGGGATTAGGACGTTAACATCTTTGTGAGGTCATTCTGCCCATCACTGTGTGGATGAAACATTATAATTTTTAAATTAACATTGAGATAATGACATTTTAAAACTACAATGTGGAATCGATTTTATTGATTTATGTTTATCTATGCATTTGAGTTGGGGGTCTTGTTGCCCAGGCTGGAATGTGATGGCAAGCTCATGACTCACTATAGTCTTCTGGACTTAGGCAATCCTCCCACCTCAGCCTCTAAGTGCTGAGACTACAGGCATGCGCCACCACACTCAGCAAACTTTTTAATTTTTTTAGAAACAAGGTCTTGTTTTGTTGCCCAGGCTGGTTTCAAACTCCTGGGCTCAAGCCTCCCAAAGTGCTGGGATTACAGGTGTGAGCCACCACACACAGTCAGAATTGATTTATTCATATGGAAATTGGGATCTGTATAGGAAGAATATGAGATGATAATATTACCTGCCAGCATTTTAAAATATGTTTCATATTTGATTAGCAGGTCAAATACCTGAAAACAGTCCTCCAATATAAGAGTGTATGTTTTTTCTTAATGGGTAATATATAAAGAGTTAAATTGTGAGAAAGTGTTTTAAGCTGAACGTGCACTATGAAATATGTTCAAAAATAAACTTTTCAGTTAAAATAAGCATGTGTGAGTCTCCTGCTAATGGCTACTACAATGAGCAGCTGTAACCTCATTAGTAAAATGAGCAGTAATGAAGGTAGGTGTATATTTGTAAACTGGTTTGCAATCTGATGGTTTCCTTAGTGAATGAGGAATTAAGGAAATGTTCTGCCATCAAAATTAACTGAGGTAAGACAGAGTATGGTTGTTGTCTCTTGTTCAACAATAGTCTCATTCCCATGTTTTTGAAGTTACTTTCAATAACACGTAGCAATTGGGCAGCTTAAAATTATATTTTTTAAGAATTTGAAACAAATAATTTCACTATTTAAATACTTAAGGCAAAAGGACTTGAAAAAATTTTATCCTCATTCTTAATTATGACATTCTAGAAATCACTGTATTTGTCTTTTAAGGTAATTCTACTCTTGAGTATTTTAAAATTTGACTTGCTTATATGTATGTTTCCTTTGGTTCTATTAACTGGATCCTAAACTCAAGAAAATGCTACATAGGAAACATACGTATTATATATAGATATACCAAAGGAAACATGCATATTATATATATATATAATTATTTCAGCAATGTGCTGGAGGCTGGCTTACCCTAGCTCCTGAGAGATGATTTTGTGCACATCTCCATCTAACTCTGAGTGTAATGACATGGGCCGTGGCGGGAGTATTTACACCACAAAATCGACACACACTACAGGTCAGGGATTTTTCTTTCCCAGAGAGCTGGTTATTAAGTATTTACCAGCATTTTTCTGCAAATCCACATACCCAGTGCTAATTGGGTTAAGGACTTAAAGCATATTCTAATTAATAGAATAGGTAGAATAAGTAGTGAAAAACCAATGTGATTTCTATTAAATGACATAATAGAATGTGGCATATTTTGAACTGTTTAATATTTCTCAAACCTGTGATGCTGAATAATAATTTGTTAATATGATCACACAATTAAAAAAAAGATAATGTAGGAATGTATGTTTCTGCTTTGTAGTACACAAAATGTTGATATCATGTACCCTCTGATAGATACATCGAGAAGGGCATGTCACTGCTGAAATACTCATGCCCAAAATGCATAACCTTAATCTAATCATGAGAAAATGTCAGACAAGCCCAAATTGGGTGTCATAATTAAGAAAGTAGATAAAATTTTAAAGACATTAAAAAAAAAAATCTCTACTCCTATAATCAGTTTCAAAGAGGCTGGGAACAGTTTATGCCTATAATTCCAGCATTTTGGGGAGGCTGAGGTGGGAGGGTTGCATGGGTCCAGGAGTTTATGACCTCATCTCTACAAAAAAAATTAAAAAATTAGCCAGGCTTGGTGGTGTGTACCTGTAGGCCCAGCTACTCAGGAGGCTGAGGAAGGAGGATCACCTGAACCAGGAGGTTGAGGCTGTATTGAGCCATGATCTGATGGTGCCACTGTACTCCAGCATGGGTAACAGAGTGAGACTCCAACTCAAAAACAAAACCAAACAAAGCAATGTCAAAGTATTGAAAGATAAAGAAAGGCTGAAGAAATGTCACATACTAGAGGTGATGAAGAAGACATGACACTAAGTGCAATGTGGATCTCTAGATTAGATTATGATCTAGAAAAAGGACATTAGTGTGAAAATGGGCAAAATTTAACTAAGACCTATGGATTAATAAATAGCATTGTGTGGATGTTAATTTTTGATTTCAATAATTATTATATGTTTATGTGAAATAATTGCATTAGGGGAAGCTGGGAGAAAGATATGCAAAACTTTCTATACTCTTTTTAAAGTTTTTACCTGAAATTATCTAAGAATATAATGTTAAAAAATTAAAATAAATGTTTTATTTAAAAGAATATGCCTTAGAAGTTGGCTGCTCTGGCTGTGAATCTTGATTTTATGAAATTGTTGTGATTTTAGATAAAATATTTACATTAAAAATTTAAGTTTACTTTTATCATCTATGGGAGAAAGGTGATAATTGTGTTCATTTCACAGAATGGTAGCAACTAAATGAGATGGTGTTTTCTAAACCTACTAACACAATGCCTGACATATAGTTTACATTGAATGAATCATCGTTAATGAAGCTTTATAGTGTTGATGTTGGGGAAAACATCAGAAAACTGTTTAAAAAATTTTGACAGTTATAAGGTTCTGAATTTCCTTACATTTGCTCCTCCAGGTCCTTAAACATACGTGACGATGAAGAATTAAAACTATGAGTTTCCAAGAGATGCAATTAAAAGTTTCCGTGGAACTTTAATTGCATAAGGGGGACATTCTTGGGCCTAAAAGGAAGAGAAGAGTATGAGGAGTTCCAGGGCTAGATTAAATTGGCCTTATGTAGTACGAGCTGTACTTGGGGATCTGATAATGTAAACAGAGTGTCATGGCCTTGCCATTCAAGCCTGGAGGCTTAGATTTCATGATTTTTGAATTGAATAATAACACAGTTGCCTGCCAACTCCTATGTGCAATCTCCCAGGTTTGTACAATCATATCTTCCTGCACAAATGCCAAATATGTACATGGCTGCTTAATTTTAATAATGTATATGTGGAAGTGTGATGCACTTCTAGGTTTAACAGTAATGTTCTTTGGTGACAAATAAGATGTACTTCCTAATAAATTTTGACCATTGTGGGCTAATGGCCAAATATTCAAAGTAGCTCTACCCAAGACCTGAGACCCCTCTTGCTTTCTCTGTATGTGTGTATGTATGTGTACATGTGCATATGGAAAACATTTATATATGTATTATGTATATAATACTTCTCAGTGCTGTCCAAAAATAAGCAGCCACTGAAGATAGCTAAGCCAAAGCCACATTAAATGCTAATGAACATCATCATTAATGCATATATCAAAACTTCTGTCATAAGTAATAAAAAATTAATTTAAATAATTAAGAAAGGTCATCTTGCTTTATTATGCTAAGTTCTCTATATTAATTTTTTCCTATTTGAGTTGATCACAACTTTCAAATATTATGCCAACCAACTTGAAGACATGCATCGCTCTTGAAATATGTGCAAATTATTTTAATAAAAATTTTACCTGCAGACAAAACAATCAACTTTCATTCTCTGTAATCTCATTCTTAAAGCAAAATCTACATCATTTAAATACTAACCTAGTGACAGAACAATTACCAAATGGCCCAACAACATCAGTAATGTGAAAATAAAAAATCATGAGTAATATTTTCATAATTGCCAAGAGGAAACTGAGAAGCAAAACTCAATGAATTCTCTTAGCTGTATCAGGAAGCCCCATGCATGTGGTCAGGTCTAAGAACACAGGTTTCTAAATCTCAGTTGAAAATATTTTTCACCAGGCCATTCTCCATCCAGATTTTCAGAAAGCACTCTAGACAGGGAACAACGGCAGATTCTAAGAACAGCTTTCAGCTAAGGAGTCCAGACTTGGCTATTTCATCTTTGTGGCTAGGAAGGAAAGAAAATTCTCAAGTACCTCCAAGGGCTTTATAGGTACTCTTGCTTCAAGTCCGTATTTCTGGTCTTCATAAAACAAGAGCGCTGAGAATGACATAGTGAAGTAGTCAGTTTATTCCAAATGCTGAAGTGCTTACTCTACCTTGCATTTTACAAGTTTACAATTTTGGAGCCATTTAAACTACTCATTGGCTCAGTGGTGCAATATTTTTTTAAAGTTATTTCTGACCATAACAGACACTTTTAGACCTGCAGTGATGAGCAAGCCCCAGAGGCAAAATACAATAAAGATTTAAGGGCTGCTCAGTGAAGCACTGTGGCTTCTTTGTGGAGGAGTTGAATGAAGTGGGAGGGCTGGCCTGGTGTGTGATTATTTCTGACAATGCTGTTGTTTGTTTTATTTTTGTTTTATGCCAGCACTTTGGGACACTGGTAAGTATAAGCCAAAGAAAGATAAGCTTTCATCTAAAATGTGGAAGCTTTCTGTTTGGGAGCTGTTTTTCTTCTTTCTTGATTGGTAAACAAATAGTGTTTGAAGCAGATGAAATACCCAGAAACAGAATTCAAATTACCTCTATTATGTCTCATACCAGCCCCTTGTGGTTGACTTTCTGTCCATGTGGAAAAAGATGAGACATGTTGAATTCCATATTTCAATTATTTTAGCCAAAAAGAAAACCTAGTTTATTTCATTACTCATTATTGCGATAAAGAAAATGTCACCGCCAGGCTCAGTGGCTCAGCCTGTAATCCCGCGCCTTGGGAGGCTGAGGTGAGTGGATTGCCCGAGCCCGCGGGTTCGAGACCCGCCTGGGCAACTTGGTGAGACCTCATCTCTACAATAAATCAAAAAATTAGCCGGGCATGGTAGCGCGCGCCTGTAGTTCCAGCTACTTGGAAGGCTGAGGTGGAAGGATAGCCGGAGCCCAGCAGGTCGAGGCTGCGGTGGCTGGGAGCTGCCACTGCACTCCAGTCTGGGTGACAGAATGAGACTTCAACTCAAAAAAAAAAAAAAGAAAATGTCACTTATTTCTTATCATAAAACTCTGAATTTATTACAATATTGTCAAAAGTTTGTTTGCTGTCTCTGAAGACTTCCATCATGGAAGTGCTAGTGTTATCTGTGTTGGTATTTTACTTTACTTTACCAGACATATAAACTGGATTATAAACAATTCAGTTTAGCCTTCATTTGAGAACCATAGAGTTTTAGTGATTCCCAGGCTTAGTCGGATATTCTTTTATGGATATGTTTAGCAGATCCTTTTTCTAGTGAAAGCAATTCATGTAAATTTTCTTACACTCTTTTCTCTTGAAAGTAATAGTTTTAGAAAAAACAGAAAGGAAGAACATTTTCAAAAATAACATGTATTTTTACATTGTATATATACACACTATAATATATATCCTTTTATATATTTAAATACATTATATAAATACATACATATCATTTGACATGGTTCTTATTCATATGTGTGTATGCACGTGTATACCCTTTCATCATATTTATTGATGATCTCTTCAAATGTGACACCCTGACAACCTCCCACATCAGACTACTGAAGAACTTGTTTTTAAATTTTTTATTTTGAAGATGTGGGGTACAATTCAGGGTTAGGTACACAAAAGTTCACTATGCAGGTACCCTTGTTAATAAGGTGTGCCCCCGCCTCCCCTGGCAGTTTCCCCCTACTGCCAATCCCACCCCACCAACCCACCCCCCTACTCCCCTGGCAATTTCCATCTACTGCCAATCCCTTTCTTAGAGTAGTA
>CAUYQG010017417.1:0-54141 GCA_963574415.1 Tarsius wallacei
CACGCCCGGCTAATTTTTTGATTTATTGTAGAGATGAGGTCTTGCTTGCCCAGGCGGGTCTCAAACCCGCGGGCTCAGGCAATCCACTCACCTCAGCCTCCCAAAGGTGCGGGATTACAGGCTGAGCCACCGAGCCCGGCTCGTTTTTTTTTTTTTTTTAATAGACTAAGTATACTGATTAAAATGATAGCTGTTATTCTTCTAGCTTTTGGTACTTAATTATTAGCCTGAGGTTGTAGTTAGCATTTCTGACACTGTGGTTTCTTTGGTTTAAAATGATAACAATACAATCAACTAGCAGTTGCCAATATCTTTTCTGAAGCAACATGAAGTTACATTAACACGTACAACAGACTGCTGTCATGGAGATTCCTACTCCAGAAAGTATATTTATATATGAGTGAGAATCATTAAGATAAGTTAGCTCTGCTGGACGCAACGGTATGTACCTGTAGTCCTAGCTACTGAGGCAGGAGGATCACCTGAGTGCTGGAGTTTGAGACTAGCCTGGGTGACATAGCAATACCTTGTCTCTTAAAGGAAATAAAAATTACTTGGTTCTAATTGACAAAAGCAAGCCAGGCCAGTTCATGAGCTTCAACTTTTCTTATTAATAAATTACTTGTGACATTTCTAATAGCCACCGTCATGTTGAGACATTATAGACCAAAAAGCTGCTCTGCTTTGTAACTGACAGAAAGGAGTCATCTTAATATTTGCCACTTGGCAAAACCACATTTAAATCACACTAGCCACTGCATGTGGAATTTGTAGCAAACAACAACCATAAAATAGATCACACTAGCCAAACAGATAATTTATTTTACTTTAAAAGTCTGCTGGAGGCCGGACGTGATGGCTCAAGCCTGTAATTCCAGCACTTTGGGAGGCTGAGGTGAGGGGGTTGCCTGAGTCCACGGTTTTGAGAACAGCCTAGGCAACTTGGTGAGACCTCATTTCTACAATAAATAAAAAAATTAGCCTAGGCATGGTAACGCGTGCCTATAGTTCTGCCTACTTGGAAGGTTGAGGCGGAAGGATCATCTGAACCCAGCAGGTTGACGTTGGGGGGTGGCCATGAGCATACCACTGCACTCCAGCCTGGGTGACATAGTGGGACTCCAACCAAAAAAAAAAAAAAAAAAAGTCTGATGGCTACTGATGGGTAATGAAGTTCTTAACCTCCTTGGTAACAGATTCTCCTTTTAGATCTTATCACGTGTACAATTCCACTTCTGAAACTGCAGTTATTCTATTTACTTGTTGAACTGCGGACTTTCTAGTTCTTTAACTCCCATAGTCATGCTGTCCCTGTTCTGCTTTATCAAGATCTCTGGCCTGAATAAGTATGCTTCTTCCTCTGCCCTTCTGTGTCCTGTATTCATGTAGCCAAGGATTATCGCATAGTTATTGAGATCACTGACAGTGACTTATGTTTCCCGTACCCCTCCATGTATATTAATATTGGCTTTGATTAGTCTCCCATTCTTCGCAGTGGCTATTTCAGACCTTATCATTCTTTCCAAGCTCCTATCCGCTTTTGGCCACACCTGACCCTCAGTAGGTTACCTTATTTCTAATTAATCAGCCATTATTTTCAAACTTCTGGAACCTGCTATCTTTCATCTTATAGACCTAGCTGGGTTCTTTTTTCTTCCCTGTTCAGAATATAGTATTTTATTCTTTTATAATGCTAATTCAAGATACAGGATGTTATTTATTGCCGTCTCTTGCAGCTCCTTGCTTCATTAATTATTTCTTCTGTCCTTAATCTTGAACTGCTCTCTTTCTTTAGTTTCATTTTCTTCAATCTAAGAGGGTAATTTTAAGTTCTGACTTAGAAGCAACAAAATAAGACCTTCCTCATATAGCATTTCATTCTCCTTCTATGAAGCTTAATGGCGAAGGAAAGAATAGATTATTCATTTAGCTACAGATCAAATTTTATCTGCCTTTTTTTCTTTTTTCTTTTTTTTGAGTCAGAGTCTCATTTTGTCACCCAGGCTGGAGTGCACACTCATGGCCACCGCAGCCTTGACCTTTTAGGTTCAGGCGATCCTTCCTACAGGTGTGTGCCACCACACCTGACTAATTTTTTTTTTTTAATGTAGAGACGAGGTCTCACCAAGTTGCCCAGGTTGGTTTCAAACCCCTGGGCTCAGGCAATCCTCTCGCCTCCGCTTCCCAGAATGCTGGGATTACAGGCATAAGCCACTGCACCCAGCCTGCTTTTGTTTTAGTTGGAAAAATTTTCAGACATACAGAAAGGGAATAATAATTATCCATGTGCTTATTTTCTAGTATTGATAGTCATTAATATTTTGTCATACTTATTTTGTAAGTGTTTCAAAGTTAGCCATAGGAATTGTGACACTTCACTCTTTAGTACATCAGTATTCACCTCCATAAAATAAACATGTTTACCTCCCCTACCATGTTGCTTTTACCACTTAACAATGATTTCATAATATTGCTTAATCTCCAGTCTATGTTCACGTTTTCCTAGTTGTGCCAAGAAAGTCTTTTGCCATGGTGGCACTGCATTCAGTTGTCTCTTAGATTTCTTTTAGTTTAGATTGGCATTGACTACCCCAAACCTTTTTAATATGCTGACCTGTTGAAGAGAGCAAGTCAGTTGTACAGAGAATATCTAATCTTAAGGATTTATCTGATTACTTTCTCGTGATCTCCTTTAACTTCCCTGTCTCTTGCATTTTCTGTAAACTGGAATCTAAAAGTGAAGACATGAAGACTTAATTAGATTAAGAACATTTTTTTTTTCTTTTCCGGCAAGAATACTTAATAGGTGATACTATGTACTTCATCTTAAAAGATGCATGTCTCACTGTTACTAGAGATGCCATGACTGATGACTGAATTTAGGTAATGACAATCAGATTTCTTTATTATAAAGTTATGTTTTTCCCTCTTGGCAACCAGTGAGTACTCTATAAATTGATACTTTGGCACTGTGAACATATCCAGTTCTTCTTGACTTTTCATCTCTTGTTCATATTGCTCAAAAGTATCATTTAAGATACTTTTCATGTTTAAATTGTTTCATTTAGGATAACAAAATCCTGATTTTTTTTTTCTTTTTTTAGAGACAGGGTCTCTCGCTTTGCCATCCAGGCTGGAGTGCGGTGGTGCGATCATAGCTTATTGTAACCTTGAACTCCTGGGCTCAAGCAGTCCTCTCATTCAGCCTCCTTAGTCGCTAGGACTACAGGGATGTGCAACCATGTCCAGCTATTTTTTTTTTTTTTTTAAGTTTTTGTAGATACAGGGTCTTGCTTTGTTTCTCAGGCTGATCTTGAACTTCTGGCTTCAAGTGATCCTCCCACCTTGGCCTCCCAAAGTGTTGCGATTATAGGCATGAGCCTCCACACCCAGCAAAAATCATGATTTTTTTTTTTTTTTGAGTTGGGGTCTCACTCTGTCACCCAGGCTGGAGTGCAGTGGCATGCTTATGGCTACTGCAGCCTCAACCTGCTGGGCTCAGGCGATCCTGAACTATCAGCGTGTGCCAACTCACCTGGCTAATTAAAAAATTTTTTTTGTAGATACATGGTCTTGCTAAGCTGCCCAGGCTGGCCTAGATCCCCTGAGCTCAGGCAGTTCTCTCACCTCTGCCTCCTAAAGTGCTGGAATTATAGGCATGAGCCATCACACCGGTCAAAAATTATGGTTTTTAAGATGTCATTCTTCTTACATTTATTAATTGACTTTATTAACTTTTTCTTCATTAATAGCAGCTAATTTCATTCTACTGGAAATACATGTGAATGCTGTTATTTCCCTTTAATTACCAGTTTCCAGAGAAAGGAGTTAGTGGGACTGATGTTCTTTTAAATTATTCTATTTTTTAGCGGGAAGGCATTATTAAGGATTTAGGAACTTATATTTATAACGTTTTAATGTAATATAGTCTTTATATTTGTTGCTCAAAAACTCAATTTTGTCTGACAGGAGCCTTTTATGATAGCTCCTCTGTCCTTTTTATTTTCAAGTCAGGGGCTCACTCTGTTGCTCAGGTGCAGTGACTCAGGTGCTCATTGTAGGCTTGAACTCCTGGGCTCAAGTGATCCTTCTGCATCAGCCTCCTGAGTACCTGAGACTATAGGTGTGTACCACCACACCCAGCCAATTAAAAAAATTTTTTTTGTAGAGATGAGTTTTGCAGTGTTGCCCAGGCTGGTCTCAAACTCAAACTGGGTTCAAGGGGGATCCCACCTTGGCCTCCCAAAGTGCTGGGATTACAGGCCTGGGCCACGGTGCCCAGCCTTCTGTGTCCTTTTAACATGACCCCGTCAGTCCCTAAACACTCCCTTGTTTTCAGATACAAAAGATGTTCCAGTTTCATCATGTTTATTTTCTGCCCAATGCCTGGTTCCTTTTAGTGAGGAGTAGTATTTAGAGGCTAAACTCTGGGTGTGAGGGTCCTCATTATTTTGTGTGGTATCATAGTTTTTAGGATTGTTTCATGGACAGAGTTAGAAAATAAGCATGACCCACCCTGGGCAACTTGGTGAGACCTCGTCTCTGCAGTAAGTCAAAAATTAAGCGGAGGTGGAAGGATTGCTGGAGCCCAGCTGGTTGAGGCTGGGATGGCCATGAGCATGCCATTGCACTCCAGCCTGGGCAATGGGGTGAGACTCCATCCATCTCAAAAAAAAAAAAAAGAAAGAAAGAAAAAATAGCATGGCTTCATAGCAATGACGGAATCATTGCTTAACCCCTTGTCATCTGTTATCTGCCCTTACTCTTTCACTAAGACGACTCCTTTTGAAATAATCTTATTTGTTCATTTATTTAATAAATATTTCTGAGTACTCAGTTTGTGCTGGTATTGTTCTAGGTGCTAAAAATATGATATTGATTTTATGCCTTCTCATGAAGCTTACATTCTGTTGCCTGGGTGGTGAGGCAGAAATTAAACAAAATTACCTGTCAGATAACAGTAAGTGCTGTGCTGAAAGACAATCTGAGTAGAGATACTAGAGTGAGTGGTAAGTGGGTGATATTCTTTTTTTTTTTTTTTTTTTTTTTAAATAGGGTGGTAGGCAGAGAACTTTCATAGAAGGTGGTGTTTAAGAGGGGACCTGATAAAAGAGGCAAGCTGGCCAGGTGCAGTGACTCAAGCCTGTAATCCCAGCACTTTGGGAGGCAGAGGCCAGCGGATTGCCTGAGCTCAGGGGTTCGAGACCAGCCTGGGCAACATGACAAGACCTCGTTTCTACAATAAATAAAAAAATTAGTCAGACGTGGTGGCACATGCCTGTGGTTCCAGCTACTTGGAAGGCTGAGGTGGAAGGATCACCTGAGCCCAGCAGGTGGAGGCTGTGGTGGCTGTGAGCATACCACTGTACTCCAGCCTGGGTGACAGTGGGATTCTGATTAAAAAAAAAAGAGACAAGTCATGCAGATAATTCAAAGATCTTTCCAGACGTAGGGAACAAGCAGTGCAAAGCATCAGAGACTGAAATGTGCTTGGTATGTTTGACAAATGTCATGGTGACCAGGGTGGCTGAGATAGAGTGTGCCAAGAGGAAAGGGATGCGTTGGAGGAGAAACAGGGGTCTTATAGTCCTTTGGGTAGACTGACTTTGGCTTTCATTTTGAGTAAGTGCAGAACTTACGTTAATGTTAAAGCACATACAAATTATATCCTTTGCAATTATATGCACTTCAGGTTAAAAAAAATTAAAAGTCTTTAAAATGTGTTTGAGGAAACATTCTTTTAGCAGTTATATAAGCAGAAAAATATGAAGACTACCAGCATGGTATAGGATGATAGCAGAGCAGGAAGTTCCAGGTAGTTCTGTCAAGATGACCAGAGTAGGCCGGGCTCGGTGGCTCAGCCTGTAATCCCGTGCCTTTGGGAGGCCAAGGCAAATGTATTGCCTGAGCCCACGGGTTCGAGACCTGCCTGGGCAACTTGGTGAGACCTCATCTCTACACTAAGTCAAAAATTAACCGGGCGTGGTAGTGCGCGCCTGTAGTTCCAGCTACTTGGAAGGCTGAGGCGGAAGGATCACCAGAGCCCAGCAGGGCGAAGCTGCGGTGGCCGGGAGTGTGCCACTGCACTCCAGTCTGGGCGACAGAGTGAGACTCCAATCAAAAAAAAAAAAAGATGACTGGGGTACAGTTTTGAAGACCTTTGTTTCTAATTGCTTAGGTTAAATGATGACTACAACAGAAAATCTCTGCAGATATGGAACTTACTGAAATACACCAGACTTATACAGGACTTATAAACAGTGTAATGTCCATCAGTGAAGGTGCCATGAAGGAAACAAAGCAGGATGAAGGATGTAGAGTGATGGGGCACTCTTTTAGATAGAGCACTCAGAGATAGGGCTCAAAGGCCCTATGTGGCACCTTCTGAGCAGACATTATCTGGGGGGAGTGTATCCTGCAGTGAGAGAACAGTGAATGTGAAGACTGAAGCAAGAATGCGATGTATGTTCAGAGAATGGCAAGACAATCAGTATGACTGGAAAAGCGTAGGCAAATTGGAATGTGGTGAGCAAGGAAGTCAGAAGCATGGTGGGCAGATGGGGGTGTTTAAAGCCATGCAGTCCACTGTGGTAGCCACTACCCGCATGTGACTGTTTAGATTGAACATAACTAAAGATTTGTTTCATCAGTTACAATTCAAGTGCCCATTAGTTGTTTGTGGGTAGTGTCTACTGTATTGGGCAACACAGATATAGCACATTTTCATCGTTGTCAAAAGCCTTATTAAGCATTATTGGCTTCCTCATGGGCCAGATTTTATTCTGAGTCTGACGGGAAACCATTAGAGAATTTTGAGGAAAGTGACAGGATTTGGTTTTTAAAGTTTCATTCTTTCTGGTATAAGTAGAGGTTAACCATGTGAGGAGAAGGAGGGCATTTCAGAAGAGTAATAGGTATAAAGACTCAGAGGTTCCCTTAAGACATTGAAATTACAAGAGACAAATCTCAGCCTTTGACTTTTTTTTGTTTGTTTTTTGGGGTCAGAGTCTCACTCTGTCGCCCAGACTGGAGTGCAGTGGCACACTCATGGCCGCTGCAGCCTCGACTTGCTGGGCTCAGGCGAGCCTTCCTCCTCAACCTTCCAACTAGCTAGAACTACAGGTGTGCACCACTGTGTCTGGCTAATTTTTTGATTTTATTGCAGAAATAAGGTCTTGCCAAGTGCCTAGGCTGGTCTCTAACCTCTGGGCTCAGGCAGTCCTTTGTTACCTGTCTCCCAGAGTGCTGGGATTACAGGCATGAGCCACTGTGCCCAGCCTTATTTTTTTCTCCATTTCAGTAGCTTTAGGGGATACAGATAGTTTTTGGCTACGTGGCTGCATTGTATCGTAGTGAAGAAGTCTGGTCTTTAAGTGGATCCACCACTCCCACCTACACACATCGTATCTAATAGGTGATTTCTCGTCCTGTTATAGGCCAGGCTCTGGAAACAGGAATTTCTTAAATTTCATATATTTAATTAATTCAAAATTGTGTATCTAAATGTGCCAAGATAGCTTGTTGAAAATAGCAGATTTTTTTCCTTGACTGTCCCCCCTTTAAGTGCTGTAACATTCTGTCAGCCTAGGTTTAAATTCTAAAATGTTATCCTTATGGTTATGTGCAAGAAAATGTCAGCAGGATCAGGAGGCCTGAAGGATGTCAGACTTCACATAGGCCTGGTTAACTGTTAACTCGTGGCAGGTGAAGGATATCGGGCTTCATGTAGCCCAAGCAAGGATTTGTAGCCTAGATGGTGATTTCCTGAGACTCAACTTATAGAATCTCCTTGGCTCTTTTCTCTGGGGAGGCAGTGGTTTTGAAGGCATTTAGCCTAACTCTGTCTTCCTTTGCCTGGCAAAGAATAAATCTCTCCCCTTTTTCTCAGCCTTCATCTCCTGGCTTCACTGAGTTATGGGAGTGGAGACCGTTGTTGCAGATTGCAGACCCACCACCCTTTTCCCTTCCCTCTTCTGAGTCTCCAGTGTCCATCATACCATTCTCTATGCCTTTTCAGGTCCTTAGTTTAGCTTCCACTTATAAGTGAGAGCATGTGATGTTTGGGTTTCTATTCCTACGTTGGTTCACTTAGGATAATGTTCTCCATTTCCATCCAAGTTGCTGCAAAAGACACTATTTCATTCTTTTTGATGGCTGAAAAGTGTATATATAACACATACTACATTGTCATTATCCACTGATTGGTTGGGTTGATGGGCATTTAGGTTGATTCCACATCTTTGCAATTGTGAATTGTGCTGTGATGAACATGTGGGTGAAGGTGTCTTTTTTATATAATGACTTCTGTTCCATTGGGTGGATACCTACTGGTGGGATTGCTGGATCAAATGGTAGATCTACTTTTAGTTCTTAGAGAAATCTCCATACTGATTTCATGGAGTTTGTACTAATTTACATTCCTGCCAACATTGTATAACTCTTCCCTTTATACCACATCCATGCTATCACTTTTTTTTTTTAAGAGTCAACATCTGTTGCTCTGTTGCCCAGGTTGAAGTACAGTTACTCAATCATAGCTCACTTAAGCCCTGAACTCCTGGCCTCAAGCAGTCCCTTGCTTTGACCTCCCAAAGTGCTGGGATTACAGGCTTGTGTTACTGTGTCTGGCCAGCCTTTGACCTTTTTTAAATGACTTATTGTCGGCATACTTTAAAACTTAGCAACAAATTACAAATGTAGTACAAGAGACTCACATATACTCTTTATTCAGATTCACCAATTATTTATATTTTGTCTGTTGCTTTATTATCCTCTCTCCTCCAGATATAGGGAGAGATTATAATTGTGTGAGTGTTTAAGTAAAATTTGTACCCATTTTGGGGATATCCATTTCAGAGTAAGTTGAGATATTGGGCCCTTTATCCTTAAATACTTGAATGTTTACTTTCTAAGTGCAACTTTTTAAAAAAGCATAAACCTAGTAGTTCATCAAAACAAGAAAATTGCAGATACTATTATCTAATCCACAGTGCATGTTCACATTTCATTGTCTGTCCCAATCCTATCTATTATAGCTGTCTTCCCAACTCCTCTCTCTCACTCTTCAGTCCAGGGTCCGCTCTTGTATCAGGTATAGGATTTCTCCTTTCATCTGAAACAGCTCCTCAGCCTGCCATGTGTTCCTTGACCTTGGTATGTTTAAAAAGTTTCCAGTTGTTTTGTAGAAAATCTCAAAATTTGAGTTTTTCTGAGGTTTCCTCATGATTAAATTCAGTTTGTGTGTTTTTGACAGGTATACCAGTGATGCTGTATCTTCTCATTTTCCCATATAGATATATGATAATGGTTTCTCTCAAAATTGGTACTGTTAGCTTTGATCATTTGATTAAGGTGATAATCTGTCAGGTTTCATTAACAGTAAAGTTACTGTTTTCCCTTTCATAAAAAATAATTTGTGACAACTTACTTTGAGATTATGTATTAACCTCTTTCTTTACGTCAATAACTCGACTGTACCAGTTTGATACCCATTTATGTTTTTCTCCTTCATTCCCTATTTATTAATCAGCATTCTACTGTAAGGTGAAGCTTTCCCTCACTGTCATTCATTTATTTATGTCAGTGTGAGCTCATGGACTCTCATTTTATTCAATTAGTTATAATTCATTACTGTCAAATTGTACCTGATGTGTCTGATGGGACCCCTTGAAACTGGTTGCTGTGTTTTTTTGACATGTTCTCATGATTCTTTGAAAATTTCCTTCCTTTTGGGCAACAGAATGTTCCAGGCTCATCTTATACCTTCCCTGCTGCTACTCAGCAATAGGCTATTTCTCCAAATAGTTTTGATTACTTTTGGTAAGCCTTTGAAATTTAGTCTGAAGGCAATGAGTAGCCACTGACACTTTGGGAGCAGCATGATCCAAATAAACATTTTTAAAAGACCACTCTGGTAACAGTATGCAGAAAATGTTGGGTTATGAAACTGGCAGTAGAAAGAACAGTTATTAGTCTCTACTAGTAATTTAGACAAGCCACAATAAAGGCCTAAAAACAGTCAGCGAAGGGAGAACAAAGTCACTTTACAGTGAAGAAACCTGTCAAGTACTGCCTTAGCCAGGTGATCACGATCAATGTCAATAGTGATGTTGATAGTTTGTAGCCTTAATATGCTGTGATGAAAATGGTACTTACCTCCGTTTTCTCCCTCCTGAAGACCCATAACCCCAGTATAATCATGGGAAAAACTTGAGACAAATCCTATTTGAGCAACATTTTACAAAACACCTGATTAGTACTCAAAACTGTCAAGGTCATTAAAAACAAGGAAAGTCTGAGAAACTGACTAAGGAGACATGACAGCTAAATGTAAAGTGGTATCCTGAATGACAGTTAAAAGAACATTAGGCAAAAACTAGGGAAATCTGTATAAAGTATGGACTTTGGTTAACCATGTATTAAATATTGTTCATTAGTTATAACAATGTACCATACTAACATAACATGCTAATAATAGGGGGAACTGGGATGGGGTGCATGGAGAGACTCTTGTACTATCCTCATAATCTTTGCGTAAACCTAAAATTTTTTTTTATTAAGTTTATTAAAAAACACTTTTAGTGGAACACTATTAGTGGAGATGGATTTTAGAGTATTGTTTAGGAGGTTGAATCGATCATGATTAATGACTGAATTGAGAGGCAAAGATTACGTGATGACTCCTAGTGTTGAGTTTTAGATGTATGAATGAGTAATGATATTTTCTTTGTTTTTTTTTCTTTTTAGAGATGAGATCTTGCCAAGTTGCCCAGGCTGGTCTCCAACCCCCGGGCTCAGGCAGTCCTCTTGCTTCCACCTCCCAAAGTGCTGGAATTACAAGCGTGAGCCATTGTGCCCAGCCAATTCTTTTCACATAATACATCACAGTAACTACTTCAGAGCAGACATTGTGAAGGCTATAAACTTATTTCACCAGTGCAGCTATTGTTGAGAATATTTTGCAGGTTTATGGACTCTTCTGTACATTCTTTGGGATATCTTGCAATCTTTTAAGAGTGAGAGTTATAGTAGTGGAGCAGTCAAGACAGCGATGGTAGGCAGGTTTCTCCACCTTTTTTAAACCCCAGAGTGGGTGTAACAACCGATTTTAAAAAGTTACTGATTATGCATATAGTAATTAATAAAATGTGTCCTTTTTGAGAGAGAATTTGATTTTTCAAAGTAACTTGTAGATTATTTGGAGCCTGGCCTGGTTAATATTTATTTATTTGTTTGTTTGTTTGTTTTGAGGTGGGGGTCTCACTCTGTCACCCAGGCTGGAGTACAGTGGCATGATCATGATGATCATTGCTCATAGCAGCCTCAACTTCCTAGGCTTAGCTGATCCTTCCACCTCACATCCGGAGTAGCTGGGACTGACAGGCGTGTACCACCACGCCTGGCTAATTTTTTTGATTTTGTTGTAGAGATGAAGTTTCAATAGTCTGCCTATGCTGGTCTCAAGCCATGGTGCCTGGCTCTGGTCTGATTAATATTTAGAGTAAACTTGGTGTTGATATTTTTGGTCAAGATCAAGATAAAACTTGTTCAGACTAATTTTTGTGTATCCTATACATTTTTAAAAATTTAATTTTAGACACAGTAGAGTTGCAAAAACAGTACATTGTGTTTGTCATGTCTTACTCTCTTCTAATTAGTGACAGTCTTGTCTTTCATAACACCGGCACTTCTAAAGAAAACTGATCAGTTATTTCATAGGATGTCTTTCAGTTTGGGTTTGTTTTCTCTTAATTAGATTAAGGATATGCATTATTGGGAAGGATACCACAGAGTTGATGTACCTTTCTCAGTACATCTTAGCAGGAGATGGATAATGTCAGTGTGTATTACTGGTGATGTTAACCTTGATCATTTAGCTCAGGTGTTATATGCCAGCATTCTGTAACATAAATTTACTATTTTCCTTTAGTACTTACTAAATATTTTAGGGGAGATAATTTGAGACTGTGCTTAAACTTTGACCCACTAATTTTAGCATCCATTAGTGGCTCTTCCTTCAGTGGTTATTATTGTAGTGTTCTAATGGTGGTTTTTTTTTTTTTTTGAGTTGAGGTCTCACTGTGATATCGAGACTGGAGTGTGGTGGCACATTCACAGCTCACTGCAGCCTTGACCTCCTGAGGTCAGGCGATCTTCTACCTCAGCCTCCCAAATAGCTGGGACTACAGGCACATGCCACCATACTTGGCTAAGTTTTAAATTTTTTCGTAGAGACAAGGTCTTGCTGTGTTGCTTAGGCTGGTCTTGAACTCCTGGGCTCAAGCAACCCTGCCTCAGCATCCTAATGTGCTGGGATTACAGATGTGAGCCACTGCACCCAGCCTTCTAGTGATGATTTTTATATTGTTTCATTCCTTCTTTGTGTATTAATTGGAATTCTTCTGTAAGGAATACTTGTCCCTTTCCCTTCACTACATTTTTTTTTAAGTCCATGTTAGTACCAGGATTTTTTAAGAGCCAGTTAACTCTACAGGTGTTTTCATTTGAGAGTAAGGATAGATGGTTTATTTGTAAGTTAAGGATCAAATATACTGTTAACTCCGTTCAGTGTTTTGTGCTTTATGTATTTCACTTTCTAAACTTTAATTTTGTATGGTTCTTACTACTGTCACTTTTGAAATGATTTTTTTTTTAAAGAACTCATATAACAATTTAGATGACTTTTCTCATACCAAATATTTCAAGTTATAAACTGGGAGAAACTAAAATTGTATTTTATGTTCATATATATTAAAAATTTTAGAATTAATAGCTACTTTTGAAGGAAAACATACTTTTAACTATTTTTTTTCCTTCTTCTTAGGCTTGAAAAGGAGTACACTACAATAAAAACCAAAGAAATGGAAGAGCAAGTGGAAATTAAAGTAAGTGTTTCAGGGCTTTTTTTAGAGACTGAAGATGAATTGATTGAAATCAGTTATTTGGCAGTAGATGTTAGTTTATGTTGATGTGTTGTTAACTATTTGCAGTAAATTTGTATTTATTCATATTTATATTGATTTATAAATTTACTAGATTATAGTTAAAGTGGACATTTTAAAAAAGCAGGCTAATGTGACTGAATTGACTTTCATTCCAATGTGAGAGAGCAGCTCTTCTCTTTTCTGAGGTCTGTTGGTTCATCAGAAGAAAACACTTCCATGGGGAAGAGTCCATTTAGGTACATTTTAAAATGTGGTAGGGAAGATAATGTGTGGGGGGAACCCCAAAAAACCTGGAATTTATTCATAAAAAATTGTGTATTTATTCTTTCATGTTTAAACTTCATTCAACTTCAAAATACTCCCTGTTTTATGCACTCCACCTATCGAGATACTTTTTTCACCGCTCAAAACATTTTTCAGCTCATCAATTATGATGCCTTTTAGTGCTCCTGCTGTTTTTTGTTTCGCCTCATCTGCATCAGCAAAATGTTTCCCTTTGAGCACTTTTTTCATCTGGGGCAACAAAAAAAAGTCGCTTGGTGTGAGATGGGGTGAATAGGGAGGGTGGGGCACGGAGTCATACCATTTATTGGTCAAAAACTGCTGAACATTCAGTGCAGTGTGGGCAGGTGTGCTCGTAAATCACCCACCATGAAATGGGCAAACGTGTTGAAAGACTCTTAAAAAAAAAAAATCCACTGAAGCCAAACACAGCCTCTCACAACAACACTAGCTGGTACACTGATGTTGATGGGTTCCTAATACACCTACCTAGTGGGGGAAGCCTACTACAAGGGGCCTTCTCTCCAAAAAATAATTGTGAGTTTTTTGGGCCCTCCCTCGTATACCACATTTTATGCTGAGACAGCAGGTAAACAATCAATAGAGCAGACATTACACTAGACCTAATTATGGCTGTGCCAGAGCTGCAGGAAGCATTGACTAATATAGTTATTTCTTCTCTAAGCAAGGGTTATATTTTTGAACTGCTTCTCTCCAGAGAAACGGTAGGTTTTCTATTCAAAGGGCATATAAGTACCCTGTATGTGCCCTAAAATTCTAAAATTTGTGCCCCATGTAAGCCAGGGAATTCTTAAGTTGAGTGTCTTTGATTCTCTTGAAGCTGGGACCTAAGGAAAGTTGTGTTGGCTTTTATGCTGATATTGCAAGAAGGGGATGGTGACTGGAAGCAGGAGTCAAGGAACTCAGTGATCGGCTGATTCAGTTTCTAATCTCTTTATTCCCCTCATTCCCCCCCCTGAAGAACATGTCAGAACAAAGCAATTCTTACTGCGTGACTCCTTCCTCCTTGTTTAAACTTTATGTTTGAGTATTTCTGATTTTTTACTTGGACCTGGCAAGACATCAGATGACCACTTTATCTACAACTAATTAGCCATGTGTTAATCGGGTCTTGCTATATAATACCACTTGTACCCCACAGATTCCTTTGACAAAGGAATGGGTCTTTTTTTTTTTTTGAGTCGGAGTCTCACTCTGTTGCCCAGGCTGGAGTGGAGTGTCAACGGTCACAGCCACTGCATCCTCAACTTGCTGGGCTTGGGCCATCCTTCTGCCTCAGCCTTCCAAGAAGCTGGAACCACAGGCATGCCCCACCACACCTGGCTAATTTTTCGATTTATTGTAGAGACAAGGTCTCACCAAGCTGCCCAGACTGGTCTTGAACCCCCCGGCTCAGGCAATCCTCTCGCCTCGGCCTTCCAAAGTGCTGGGATTATAGGCTGAGCCACTTCTCTGCCGGGAATGGGTTCTTTTAAACTGGTGCTCTCTCTTGCTTCATCCTCCTCAGAATCCTTCTGAGAGACTGTCCCTCCTGTTTTCCTCTGTCAATTCTTTCCTCCCTTTCTAGATGTGTTAGTCCCATTTCTAACTTATTCCCTATCTAATGGAAATAGATATTTCCACATTTTTCATAGCGAGAGAAAAGTCCCCTGTGGATGTCTTTTCCTTCTTATTACCCACCCCCCCCCTTTTAAAAAATATTGTCACCCAACTGCTCTTCTACCGTTTGCTTTTCTTTTAGGTACCATGAGTAAGGGTAATATTAAGTCATATCCTGCACTTCAACCTACTGAAAATAAAGTACGTCATCCTGTTGAGTGGGGAGAGAGTGTGGGTTATCGCATACCACAGATATTTGGAACTGCAAATCAAGAATCTGAGGATGGGAAAGCCATCCTGTTCATTTCACCATGCTGTGTTATAGGGAAAAAAATTACAGTTCTATGAACAGTCCTTATTCTTAAAGACGTTTCTTATATAATTAAATACAAGAGCCAGGTACGATGACTCACGCCTGTAATTCCAGCACTTTGGGAGACTGAGGTGAGAGGATTGCCTGAGCCCAGGGGTTCGATACCAGTCTGGGCAACTTGGTGAGACCTTGTCTCTACAATAAATCCAAAAATTAGCTAGACATGGTGGGATGCACTTGTAGTTCCAGCTATTTGGAAAGCTGAGGCAGAAGGATCTCCTGAGCCTAGCAGACTGAGGCTGCAGTGGCTGTGAGTGTGTGTGTGCCACTCAGCCTGGATGACAGAGTGAGACTTCAACTCATAATAAATAAAATAAAATAAAATAAACGAGTAGAGAAAACCAAAAGACATTTCCAGAAAACATATCTTTAGCAGACTTTAGGCTATGTTTGCAGTTTATCTCATTGTTTTTTGGGGAAAGTTATAGTTTACAATTTGCCTTACAAAATGCTTTTAAATACCAGCTCCAATGTATCTCAGGCAGATGGCATACAATTGTTTGTAGAGAGGAATCTGAAATAAAAAGTAAAAAAAAAAAAAAAAAGTTAGTGGAACATATCAGGTAAAGTATGCTGATCTCAAAGGCAGTCTTTTCCTTTCTTGTAATCTTTCCACATAGTTCTTTCTTACTTGTACCATTGTCATCTTTCTTCACTACCCCAGTTCCCCAAAAAGACAAAACTAAAACAATTTTTGAATGATTGTACTTCATGTTTGAGTGCGTCTGGGTTTTTAACTTGGACCTGACAGCTCACTTCATGATCAGATGACCACCTTATTTTTAATCCATTAGCCATGTATTAATAGAGCCTTGCTGTAAAATGGGAAATGACACTTCACACTCCCTCCTTCCCAGAAAGGCTGTTTTACAGGAGAATGGATTTTGCTCAAAGAGTAGATTCTTGCCCTAGTCTTCCTTAAAAGCCCTCGGGGAGGTAGTTCTGTGCCCTTCTTTAAATGGGGAAATGGTATGTATGATCATCAAATTATTTGAGGTTGTGATATGAAAGTATAAAATCAGTTCTTGGTGTTTTGAAATGTATTTAAAGTCTTTGTTGTTTTTAATAAAATTCTAAGACCTTTGGGGTGGTGACCTTCTATTTTCTAAGAAATATATATATCTTTCAGTGAGCTTCCTGCTTAGGATGGGGCTTTTAAGCATTTTTTTCTACTCCTTCCCTAAAAGTGTTGTAGAAAGGTTTGATAATAATGGCTTCATATGCAGCATCTTACATTTTACTGTGTAAAATTTTTTGTTAATAGAAACATCTTTATCAGTATCTTCTTCCCATCTATTGATGTTCCGCCTGAGGGGGAGGAGGTAAGAAATATTAAAATTCTAGCTTATATGAGGGTAACCCACAAATCTTTAAAAATAAAAACTTTGATTCCCCCGATCTAGTTAAGATAGACACATGAACTGGTAATCTAGTTTTCCTATTTAAATTTGTGCTTTGGGGTGTAGAGATCTAAAGCCCTGCAAACGAGAAGTGTTAGAAATTTCCAGAGTGATTTTTAGTCAAAAGTTAAATATTTTTTCCTGTTTCAAAAATTATGGTACATTTCAGATATACTGAAAGCCAGAAAATCATGTAAAAACATTTATGCATTTCCTGCCTGGCATAAAAAAGAAAACATGTTAAATGTTATCTAAGTTGTCCAGGAGTTCTATTTGAACAGTCATTGTGAGGTATTTGTAGAATTGAACTTCACATTTATTTAGCCCTTAGTAGATAATAGGCCATTTACATGTATCATCTCCCCTTATTCTTACAACAGCCTTATGAAAGTCTTCTTTATCCTCATCTTTCTGTGAAGAAAGCTCAAATAATATGCCAGTGGTTACTTGCTAGGAAACAGTGAAAGTCAAGGACTTGAACTCTGATTTGTGTTATTCTAAGACCCATATATGTTTAATATATGTACACTGTGTTGCTTTCCAAGAGAGACTTTGATGTATATGTGATGAAAGCTGTAGTTGGATGCCCGCTTTTCTGTGGTATATCAAACTTTTAATTAAAAAACTAATAGCTACACAAAAATATCTAATGGAGGTATGGTAGCATAATTTATTCAGTAACTCATCCATTTAGCAGGTAGCTTGTAGTGCCTACTACATGCCGAAGGGGATTATAAAACAGACCAATTTCTGCCTTCGTGGAGCTTACGTGCTAGTATGGAAGCCACAATAAAGAGAAAAGTAAAATGTACAGTATTCTGGATGGTGATAGATGTTAAGAGGGGAAAAAAAAACCTCAGAGAAGGGGAATATAAAATGGTAGTATTCAGGTCAAAATTTAGAAAAGTTGGTCAGGTGACTTTTGAATAAAGACCTGAAGGAGGTGACAGAACTAGATACTTATATGTGACTACCTGGAAGAGGGCAGAGCCTATTCAGGAGTGTGCCTGCTGAGGACACGGTGAGGTAGCATGAATGATGAGAAACTGAGAGGAGGTAAGATAGAGTGGTTGCTGGGTGTTGTCAGTCTCGGTAATGACTTTGGCTTTTACTCTGAGGAGATGGGAGCCATTAGGGTTTTCAGTAGTAGAGGAGGATAAGACCTGACTTAAGTTCAGTGGATCCTTCTGGCTGCTATGCTGAGAGTAAACTGCAGAGATTGAGAGCATCTCTGATGAAGGCCGATGTGGTCATGCAGGCAGAAGATGATGATGGCTTGGACTGAGGTGATAAGGAGTGATTGGATTCTGAGTAGATTTTTTTTTTCCCCAGTTGAAGTCTCACTCTGTTGCCCAGGCTGGAGTACAGTGACACGCTTACGGCCACTGCAGCCTTTACCTGCTGGGCTCAGGCAATCCTTCCAAGTAGCTGGAACTACAGGCAGGCGCTACTACGCCTGGCTAATTTTTTGATTTATTGTAGAGATGAGGTCTTTCCAAGTTGCCCAGGCTGGTCTCGAACCCCTGAGCTCAGGCAGTCCTCTTGCTTCGACCTCCTAAAGTGCTGGGATTACAGGCTTAAGCCACTGTGCCCGGTCTCTGAGTAGATTTTAAATATGAAGTTGACAGATTGAATGTAAAGCTGACAGGTTAAATGTAGAGATGTGAGAGGAGAGGAATCTACTTTGAGGCCCAGACAGTTAGAAATAGGGAGTTGTTGTGGCTTGAGATGGGACTACAGGAGGATATTGTTAGTAGAGAAGAAATACCAGGAGCTCAGTTTTGGATACTTTAGGAATGAGATGCCTAGGAAATGTCCAGATCTTGAATATTCAGATCTTGAGTTAAGTAAAGATAGGAAAATACTCATTTTTTAGTTATTGGCAGGATGATGGTGCTAAAAGCCATGAGAATGGGTGAGACTACCTAGGAAATGAGTGTAGATAAAATAGAGAAGAGAGTTCAAAAATTGAGTTCCGGGTGCAGTGACTGTCCTGTAATTCTGGCACTTTGGGAGGTGGTGGTAAGAAGATCACTTCAGCCCAGGAGTTCTAGACCAGCCTGGGCAACAAAGTGAGAACTCATCTCTACTACAACAACAACGACATCAACAGATAGCCAGTTGTGGTGGCATGCACCTATAGTCCCAGCTACTTGGGAGGCTGATGCAGGAGTGTTTCTTGAGCCCAGGAGTTGGAGGCTACAGTGAGCCATGTTTGTGCCACTGCACTCCAGCCTGGCAATAGAATGAGACACTGACTAAAAAAATAAAAATGAAAAAAATTTGAGCCTGAGAGTAAGCCAGCATTTAAAAGTGAGGAAGATGAGAGAAAGCAGCAAAATAAGAAAAAACCAGGTAAGTGTCGTGCCTTAGAAGCCAAGAGAAATTGTTTCAGAAAGAGAGCATTTATTGTGTCAAGTGCTGAAGATTGTTTTGTGAAATGAAGATGAAGAAATGACCATAGGTTTATCGGCATGGTTATAAACTAGAAAAAAGCAGATCGGTGGTGGGTATTAAAACCTTAACTGGAATGAGAGTAGAAAAATTAGAGACATTTTTCAAGGAATGTATTGCAAAGAGGAGATAAATGGGACAGTTTTTAAAATTAGAAATTATAGTTTATTTAGAAAGTAAATGAGAGAGAGAGAGAGGATTCACCTCTCCAAGTAGGAGAGGGGAGCAGAGCTTAGGAAACATGGCAGCAGCTACAGCTCAAAGAGCACGTGGCCAGAGTTTTTTATTTTTGTTTATTTGTTTGCTTGTTTTTTTAAGATGGAAGAAATTACTACGTTTTTATGGTGATAATAAAGTAGGAAAATTGATCATCATGATTGTGATGATTATAAATGAGCAGGAATAATTGCTGGAGTCAGGAGGGTATGGAGTTTATAGTACATTGGTAGTAGACAACTCAGTGTGCTAAAATGGGTAGTTAATCCATAATAACAGGAAATAAAGTATATGGACAAAAATACAGGTAGGGTGTAGGATGTGGTTGTGGGAGCTTGTGAAATTCTCTTCTAATTCCATCAGTTTTTTCAGTGAAATCACAGGCAAGATGTATCAATGAAATGACAGTGGGTTGGAGGGTTGCTGGTTTGAAAAAAGAGGAGCAAGTATGAAATTGTGATCTAGGAGAGTGAAAGAAGAAATTGACTAAGAGAATACTCATTGCTAGGAAGCCTTACAAGCTCAACAGAATTTATTGATTGTTAATTTAAATAAACACCATAGTTTCGTTTTTCTTTGTTCATATTTACCAGCCTAGGTACAGACAGAGTTGTCAGAGAGTTGATCCAGAGTAGTGTATTTTCCAGGCAAGTATACTACTAGAGGAGAAAGGGGCACGGGGCAGGAGGAGTGGGGGATAAAAGCAAGGGAGGGTGTATAATGATTGGAAAATAAAATGTTGTCAAGGGGAAAGGGAGGGCCTCAAGGATTGAGGGGCAATGGAAAGTCATTAAGACTTCTGGATTGTCCCAGTGAAAAGGAGAATTGTTGGGGTTGGGTTACTTGTTTTAAGTGAGTAGGCTGGAAAGAATAGATGGTGATGGAAGAGTGGGTGTTGGAAACAAGACTCCTCTGTTTTGGGATATTAGCATCTTTGTATATAACAAAAGCCTTTTGGCACTTGCTATTACATAGTCAGTTGTAAAAAGAAGAATTATTGAGTTACAGGATATTAGTATCTCTAAGACTTTCTCACTCATAAGTGGACCTTGAACAACCACCGTGTTACTATAAGAAAAGGATTGAAAGTGGTGGGAAACTGGGGAGGGGGCGGAGAGGGGTGGGAAGATGGAATTGACAGTAGTGGATATCTGCCCGAGGAAGGGGGGGTATACCTCATCAATAAGGGTATCTGCACGGTGAATATTTGTATACCTAGCCCTGAATTGTACCACACAATTTTAAATAAAAATTAAAAGAGAGAGAAAAAAAAAGACTTTCTGTGTGTAGTGTGTACATTTCCTGAAGTCTGTTTCCAGGATATGTGAAATTCTTCTTAGTAGCAAGTTCCTACTTTACTGCTACTTTGCCAATACTAAGTATTTTGTTCTTACTCTCACTCTTATTCTCATTTTTTCTCATCTAACTTGGAAGGTCAACAAAGTCTTTTTTTTTTTTTTTTTTTGAGTTAGTGTCTCACTCTGTTGCCCAGACTGGAGTGCAGTGGCTGCTCCCGGCCACCGCAGCCTCGACCTGCTGGGCTCCGGTGATCCTTCCACTCAGCCTTCCAAGTAGCTGGAACTACAGGCGTGCACTACCACACCCGGCTAATTTTTGATTTTTTGTAGAGATGAGGTCTCGCCAGGTTGCCCAGGTGGGTCTCGAACCTGCGGGCTTAGGCAATCCACTCACCTCCGTCTCCCAAGGTGCGGGATTACAGGCTGAGCCACCGAGCCCGGCTAAAAAAAAAAAAAGGCTTTTTAAAAAACATACTCAGGCAATTATCTCACCTTCACCTCCCAAAGTGCTGGAATTATAAGGCGTGAGCCACACTGCGTCCGGCCATAGATACACATTTTTATATAGCCATATCTAGTGATTTTTTTCCTTTGTGGATTTTACTTCAAAGTCGAGAAAACATTCTATATTAGAAAATGTGAAAAAGAAATGGAAAAATTAACAAGAATTCAGTCAAGTGGCAAATTTTAGTTATTAACTTCCCTATAAATCAGTAATAAACAGTTCAAAAATAAATTTTGAAAAGTTCCATTTAAGACTGGGTGTGGTGGCTCATGCCTGTAAACCCAGCACTTTGGGAGGCAGAGATGAGAGGATTGCCTGAATCCAGGGGTTCAAGACCAACCTGGGCAATTTGGTGAGACCTCATCTCTACAATAAATAAAAAAATTAGCCGGGTGTGGTGGCACACACCTGTAGTTCCAGTTACTTTGGAGGCTGAGGCAGAAGGATCCCCTGAGCCCAGCAGGTCGAGGCTGCTGTACTCCAGTATGGGCGACGGTGAGACTCTGACTAAAAAAAAAAAAAAGTTCCATTTGAAATAAAAATAAGAGGATATCTAGAAGTAATGCAAATGAAAAATAGAATAGACCCTAACAAACACTGAGAAACTTTGCACACAGACATTTTAAAAAGATGATTAAAAGGAGACAAAAGTAGCTTCATGTTATGTAAAGATACGAAATTTCCAACAAAATGTTAACAAATCCAGTAAAATTTAAATCCTTGTAGAATTCCAGAGCAATAAAAATATCTAAAGAATAATTCAAAAAAATAGGTAAAAGTGATAAAATAATATTCATGCCTAACTTAAAAAATATTGTGAGCGATACTTATTAACTGAGTATTTGGCATATATTAAGTGCCATGCTATCCCATTTAATTTTCCTTTATAAGTTTTATTACTCTAATTTTCTAGTGAGGAAATGGAGATTTTTTTTTTTTTGAGTTGGAGTCTCACTCTGTCACCCAGACTGGAGGGCAGTGGCACGCTCTCAGCCACCGCAACCTTGACCTGCTGGGCTCAGGCAATCTTCTGTCTCAGCCTTCCAAGTAGCTAGAACTACATGCACGTGCCACCACGCCTGACTAATTTTTTAAAAATTTTATTTATTGTATAGATGAGGTCTTGCTAAGTTGCCCAGGCTGGTCTCGAACCCGCGGGCTCAGGCAATCCTCTCACCTCAGCCTCCCAAAGTGCTGGGATTATAGTCGTGAGCCACCGCACACAGCCAGAAATGGAGATTCTAAGACATTGAATGATATGTACAGGCGTTTATCATAAAGATTTGAACCTACATCTGCCTAACTTCAAAACCTAGTCTCTTAACTACTTGAGTATACTTGTGTTTGGGGTTTGGAAAGGATAAACCAAACAATATAAGAATGAAGGAAATTAGCTCTACCAGATATTAAAAGGGATGGTAAAGCAATAATTACCAACAAACCGTGATATTAGTCCAAAAAAAAAACACTTAAAAGTAAAAAAAAAAAAAAAAAAAGAGGAAAAGAAACCAAAAGGTAGCTCTGAAATGGTCTGTGTTAACTGAATAGGTCTATTAAATATGTAAAAATATCACACAAGTGTGGAGGCAATGACTTATTTTAAAAGTGGTGTTAAGACGTTTGGCTGGATATTTGCAGAAGAAAAGCACTTAGCTTTTGATTTATAATTAAATAGATTTCAGAAGCTTTTTTTTGTTTTGAGTTGGAGTCTCACTCTGTTGCCTAGGCTGGCGTGCAGTGGCACAGTCACGGCCACCGCAGCCTCAACTTGCTGGGCTCAGGCAATCCTTCCGCCTCAGCTTTCCAAGTAGCTGGAACTACAGGTGTGCACCACCATACCTGGCTGATTTCAGAAGCTTTAAAGGAGGTAGAGAAAGGAAATAGAGGTGAATTTAGTTCCGAATTTTATTTTTTTTCTAACACATTATTTCTGTTGTAACTAACTTCATTCACTCAGTTGTCTGGTTGGACTTAGTTTTCTGCTCCTCAAGCTGTGATTCTGAAGTCTGAGATCACACATAATGTCCGTTTCAAATAGTAAATATATTTTAGTGAGCAGTACAAGAAAATTCAATTTGCAAAGTATCTTCGTAATAACTATGATTTGTTCCAGTGTATGGCCCATTTAATAAGATGTAATAGATCATAGTTTCTTATTTCCCTGAACTGAGACTTTATATATTATATACATTTTATATGCTAAATAAACTAATAGACTTAAATTATATTTAAGTCTTTATTGATAAAACAATGGATTGAATTGATGGAAGTATTTTCTGAGGAAGACATTTTTAGCAGAAATTTAAAGGAAGGTGGGGTTGGAAGAAGGCTTGATTGGGCTCTGGAACAAATTGGTACAAAAAGGTAAGAGGAAGTTTAGAATTTGAGTAAAGGCAAAATGAAGGGACAACGCATAGGGGATTAAAAAATAAAGGAATAATTTATATAGGGGTTACTAAGAAATTATGTTGGTGGAATATGCAAAGGGATTTTAAAAATATGTAGTGTGATTTGAATTTATTACTTGATGACAGTAACTTGACAAGTTTTGGGAGCCAGGCATGGAACAATTAGGTGAAGTGTTTTTTAAGTGTTTTTAGTTTTGAACTATGAGAAAATGCTAGCAGTTAGAGCTTTTAATTTTCTTAAATAGAAAATAATGATAATTTCTTTTGTATTATCAGAACGTAAAGAAATTATGCAACTTGCCATCTGTAATATAAATGAAGACTATTGTTATCCAAACTGACAATTTGATATTTATTCTATAAATGTGCATTTATCAGATTTCCTGTTTCTTAATTCAACCTGCATTTGAATGCTAATTACATAGATAGGCTCTGTTGGAGATATGCAAGTTAGAATTTCTTCTAAGTGGAAATGTTAAAAACATAAAAATATTGATTTGGGTCATTATAAGTATAGAAAAAAGGGGTTATTTCTATGTGTAGTTTACATCTAAAATTCATTTGGTGCTGGGATGATAAGTGTCATTTCTTTTTTTTTTTTGGCAGAGGTTACGCACAGAAAATAGGCTTTTAAAACAGCGCATTGAAACATTAGAAAAAGTAAGTAAATGATACTTACGCAAGTTTCTGTTGAATGCATAGTGTTTTTCTGTATATTTTAAATAAATCCTCAAAAATTCTGGGACGTATCTCCTAAGTTGTGGTATTTACTGCTTGGCTTGCTTTCCTTACTGTTTAACCAAATAACTTGTTATTAATAAAAATTGATCAGTACTAGCACTTGGACTTCCATGTTAAAATTTTAACTAAGGTTGAAAGCATTGTCATTTGTTTTCTTGTAATATAATCTCTTAAAAAAGTGTGTTCTTTTAGAATCTTGTTGAGAATCCATTCTGATATAGCCTTTTAAAGATTAGTTTCAGATATGGTTCTGACTTTGTAGCATGTTGAATGTAGCAATGATTCCCTTAAGGCCTTGGATTGCTTTAAGTATAGTCAAAATGACTGATTCCTTATATAAAAATTCACTCTTGTGTTGATTTTCAACATAGGGGAGTTGTGCACATACTTTTGGTTCTTAGAATTATTTTGATACCTACTTGTTACCTCTTCTCTTTTTATATAAAATAACTGGGCGAGTAAGGAGATTTTGCATTATTTTCCATGTTATGTTTTTGATGTAATATCTCTTGTAGTTTTCTGATACGGTAAAGAATGAATTGAGTAGTAAAAGTGTTGTGTAGGAGTTTTGCTTTATTAAAAGAAAAACATCTGAATTCACAAATTCTTTTGGCACTTTTTTTTTTAAACCAGAGGTTTAAATGGGTTTAAAAGTAATGGGTTTAAAAGTAGCTTAATGTTTCCAAGAAGCTTACAATTCTTCTAAAAAGCTATAGATAAATATTCAAGATGGAAATATGGATATTTTTCAATATTTATCTTTTGTTTGGAAGGTATTGATGATTTCATATTAAAAAGTGCACAGGAGCAGAATGTTTATTACATGTCTGTGTTGTATAATTGCAGATACATTATATTAAGTCAAAAATAGTTTCCCTGTATTTCCCTTATATTAGAGTTACTATGAGGATAATTCTTCTCTTTTGGTGTCTCCACAAGAAGGTTAAACCTAATTGTTTTTAAGTTGTTCTAATTATATTGCTTTTCTTCCCACTAAATACCCACTTGACAGTCAAATGTATACCTTCTTAGATAGGTTTTTGGTTTTGGAGTGAGACATTTTCAGAGAATGCTTTCTTATTTCATTGAAACTTCAGAATGCTTCTAGAAAATTAAGTTTTTTTACTGGCTTAGGTGACCTGAGTGTGTTAGCACTTTAGAATTCTATAAATACTTGTGTATCAATTGAATTCTGTAATCAAAAGGTTTCTTTATTGCTGGAGCTTAAGTTGAGCTCATTGATTTCATTTGTCATATTTTCCTTGCTTCGTTTCTTTGGACATTGCTGTTACACAAATTGCTATCGTACTTTATAAGTGGGATTGTTTACTCAAATTCCTTCTCCCTTTCATATAAGTGGGTTGGCAATATGATTAAGTCTAAAAATAAAGGTGTAAAGATATGCTTTCAAAATTTGTTTGCTTGTCCCAAGTAATAAAAAAACCACTCGAAATTTGTTTGATCTCTTCTAGAAACATGTGATTTTTGGCAGTCTTTGCTTGTTTTGATATATTTTTCTTAAGGTTTAATAATAAAAACACATTCGGTTAAAAAAAAATAGTTTTCCAGGTGTGATGGCTTCACGCCTATAATCCCAGCACTTTGGGAGGCAGAGGCGAGAGGATTGCCTGAGCCCAGGGGTTTGAGACCAGCATGGGTAACTTGGCCAGACCTTGTCTCTACAATAAATCGAAAAATTAGCCAGGCGTGGTGTTGCATGCCTGTGGATCCAGCTACTTGGAAGACTGAGGTGGAAGGATTGCTTGAGCCCAACAGGTCGAGACCACAGTGGCTATGAGCGTGCCACTGCACTCCAACCTGGGTGATAGAGCGAGACTAACTAAAAAAAAAAAGTTTAAAAATTTAAATGTTCATTTTAATTAACAATGAAAAGTAGGTGGAATTTGGGTATGTTTGTTTCTTCTTATTCCTAATTTTATCTTTTGTATTTCTTTCTCTTATATTTCTATCTGAATTTTTCCTTTTGTAGGAAAGTGCTTCCTTGGCAGATAGATTGATACAGGTATAATTTTTTTTTTTTTTTTTTTTTTTTTTTAAGCATTTTCTCTAACTTTACTTCTAAGGAAAGTCCTAAACCTAGACCTAATTCATGTTTTAATGCATGCGATTTTACATGCATTTTCATAGAAGTAATTTTTTGGGAGGTATATGTGGGTGTAAACTTAATTTTTTGATAACCATTGCCTTGATTTATTAAGAGCACCTTTTGCACGTTTTAAAGCTAACCTTATTTTTTAAAGCATTTATTTCAAAATGGCAATCAGTGAATTCTATAGAATTAACCACTATTCGTTGAACATTTTATTTCTGCATGTAAAACTTAGTACTATTGCATGAATTAAATTTTTATTGACTGAAAGAAGAATTGTTCTTAAGAATATCAGGTGAATTTTTAATTTAGTTTCTCAGAATGGGCTGGAGCAATAACAAGCTGCTTACTTAGGCTGTTCTATTCTCTGAGGTGATTTTTTTTTTTAACATGCCAAAGTAAATAACTAAACCTCACAAAGGCAATCTTTCTTGAATTTATCCTAAATTGAAATTGCTTGACACACAAACAAATTACGTCCTAAGGGACAAGTGACAAGAGCCCAGGAGGCTGAGGAAAACTACCTCATAAAACGGGAGTTGGCCACCATCCAACAGCAGAGCGCTGAGGCCAGTGCTAAGCTGGAGCAAGCTGAACATACCATCAGGAAGCTCCAGCAACAACAACAATGGGTAAGGAGTCGGGGAGTGCCTTTTCTCACCTTTCTCATCCCCTTCCCTCTAAACCATTTTTTTTAGATTAAAAAATATAGTTTATTTAGAAAGTAAATTAAGAGAGAGAGAGCAGAGATTCAACTCCCCAAGATAGGGGAGGGTGCCAAGGCTAGGAAACATGGCGACCATGGCTCAAGGAGCAACACGGTCAGACCATAGCTTAGCAAAGCAGTGGCCTAACCCATTTTTTTAAAGCACAACTTCTGTGCTCTTTTAAATAATTTTGTTTTCTACTTTAATTGAACTCTTAAATGATTCCAATAAAAGTTCCACAATACTAGGAGTCTTATTGTGGCCTAAAGACTCCTTGTTCTAACTTTTGTATTTCTGTCTATACTGTTTTGTTAGGAATAGGTAATAGTTTCTTTCCTTACATCATGTTCTAAGTCATAGAAAATAAGCAGTGTAGGCGAGACTCGCGTTTTAGGTTTTGGAAATCTGTTTTCATAGGTATCGTTTTGCCAAGGGTGATTTTTATATCCTAACTTCAGCTAGTTTTTGTTCATTGTGCAGTTGAAATATTGCCCAACATACAGAATATATGCAATTGTCTCACTTAAATCTTTGATAATGTGGAAGTTTATATCTCATGAAATACTTTTGCTTGGACTTCCCTATATTAAGACATTGAATTATGGATTAACGTGTGTGCCTACATTTTTCAAAAGGAGAGAAGTTGTCAAGATGAAAAAAAAAATAGCCTTTTAAAAATTGTGTTAACTAACCTCAGGCACCAAACAGCTACATATGGCATAGCTAGCTTCAGATATCTTTTGCAACTCAGACATCATTTTCCATTGGCAAATTCAGAATAGAGTTTTCTTAAGAATATGAGGGTAAAAGAAAAACCAGCCGTTTGTCTTTGAAAGGATATATCTTGTTTCAGTTTTCGGTTCAGAAGTAGGACCTAGATTGAAATAAGAGTCGGCAGAAAAAATGTTAATCCTAGAACTCTCTACAAGTCTGGAAGGAAAATTGAGAAACAGCATCATCATCTGGGTACAAAAATCAGAAATGAAAAGCAAAGAGAAAAAATTGGCAATTGAAAGAGCCATAAACATCTATTTTTTTCTCGTATATTATTTAAGATGGCTGGAAAAATGAGTAGGAACGTGAGAAAAAAATGTTCAAAAGATGGGAACTCACATATTTTGCTTGCTTTTGTATGAAATATCAATAATACCAAAGCATTAAAAACAGAATTGTGGAGTTATGTTGAGAATTAAACTGAAGTTAGTTAATGCAGTATGATTTTTTTAAGAAAAGACTGTATTATGTTTGCATTTAGCATAAGCTACAGTTATAAAACATTAGAATCATGCATTAAGTTTTTTGCATTGTTTTTCAATTATTGAGACCTATAAGTAGATGTATATCAAGAGGATAGAATGTTGCTTTATAATGAAAAAGTTAACTGATTGATCAGAAGTGGCCAGAATGAACAGAGGGGCATATTTCTGGTTGAAAGTGAGCATCCATTGCTCAGTGTTTTGATTACAGCCTTCCAAAATAACTATGCATTCTTCAAAACTCTGAGTTGAAACATCTCAGTTGTTCGTCAGTGAAGCTGTGAATTCTTCTGTATAATGTATTTTAGAAAATGTGTTTGCTCAGCAGCATTTAGGAGTTGTCCACATATGGCTTACCTAGTGGGTTTGTTTTCTTTATGAAAATAGGAGTTAGTTGATATAAGTCTTCCTGAAAATTCAAGTTAGAGAGATGACTTTGTGTATTTAATTTTGTAAATTCTTACACTGTTGGTCGATATACTTGTAAATCTGGACAGAGGTTTCCTTCCAAAATTAATTTTGACTCTAGTCTAAAGATAAAATGTTTTACATTCCTATGTAATCATATGTCCCCTTCACTTAAATAATAAATGAGGTATTATGGGAATTATTTTTTAATATTTTCTTCAGCATTAACCAAAAAATTATTACAATTAAGAGAGTATAAATAACCAGAAGCAAATGTCCCTCTAAAAGGATGTATATAATTTTTCAGATGTTAGAAACAAATCACTTAAGAAGGATACATTAATTTTTCAACAAATGTAGTGTAGCAAATCTTTAAATAATATATCTATATTGCTTGGATTTTGTTTTAATTGCTGTTTAGAGCACGTGTTAGGGAGGTTTACAAACATCTTTTTAGGGTCGTATGTGCGTTGAGGGAGAGCAAGATATAACTTTTTACTTTCATTTTTTTGGCTATAATTTTGTAGTATAGAAACCTGTTCTGGAGTATTTGTTTTCTGTAATAAAGGTTTTGCAGATCCTTTTGGATGTTACAGTACAAATGTACTATCATCTTCTCACACTGTTATAAGTTTTTGTTTGTTTTTGGAACAAATAGAAACTGACGCCTGGTGTGGTGGCTCAAGCCTATAATCCCAGCACTTTGGGAGGCAGAGGTGAGAGAATTGCCTAAGCTCAGAGTTTCAAGGCCAGCGTAGGCAACTTGGTGAGATCTGGTCTCTACAATAAATAAAAATAATTAGCAGGGTGTGGTGGTGCACGCTTGTAGTCCCAGCTGCTTGGAAGGCTGAGGTGGAAGGATTGCCTGAGCCCAGCAGATTGAAGCTGTGGTGTGTGATGAGCTTGCTGTTGCACCTCAGCCTGGGCAAGAGAGTGAGGCTCTGACAAAAAAACAAAAAGAATGAAAGGAGGGAGGGAGGGAAAAAGAAAAAAGAAACATTGTATTTTTTTTATGTTTGGAGGGGCAGTGGGGGGCGAGTGGGAGTGGTTTAAGATTCAACAGCTCTGCACTCCAGTCTGGGCGACAGAGTGAGACTCCAACTCAAAAAAAAAAAAAAAAAAAAGATTCAACTGCTAGGTAGGCGGTTGAATACAAAAATAGGTTAGCCATGAATTTTATAGATTATTTTGCAGCATTCAATTCCCACTTCTCATGTTTAATGTAAATTATATAATACAGGGATTTTGTTGTTAAACCAAAAGTTAACTAGGTAATTCATTGGGTATGTATTATTTGCTTATCTTCCTATGAAAAGCACTGTTTGGATCAGTTGACAAGGTGGTAAATCAGTAAAATTGTCTCTGGCATTGCTTGTATAATACATAGAGACACATTTTAAAAATTAATTGCATAATTAATTATTTAGAGTTGTGATAAATGAACAGAAAAGTATAAGATTCCGTGAAATGTGTGGGTTCCTGAAAAGAACATATAAATGTCATATCTTGAACTTACTTAGCTTAATGTATAATTAAATCCAGGCAATAGTTGCTATATCTGTGTAGATAGTTCTTTTTCCAATTTGGATTTTTTCACATAAAAATACAAAAATTTCTACCAAATACAAATATTTGCTTTTCGCTCTATCATTAATATATGTTCTTCAAACATTCAGTGTGAGATTTTTTAAAGCTCAATACACAAAAATAATTGCTAAGGACTTTCTAATTTATCTTTACCTTTGTATCTCTTGTAACATCAGCAGAGCACATGCCCAGGCTGGTCTCAAACTTCTGGGCTCAAGGAGTCCTCCTGCCCCGGCCTCCCAAAGTGCTAGGATTTCAGGTATGAGTCACGGGGCCTGTCTGTTACATTTTTAAATAAGTGGCCCCCTTGCTGAGATTATCAGCCACCATAATTGTGGCAGTTGTTATTTGGTGAACTGAGTTGTATATCTGTCCAAATTACTCAGTTGAATATGAACTATACTCTTCTAGAATTTCTTAATACAAGAGTATATATAGTGTGAGACCTAGATGCTTACTTTTTTAGAAGCTTAGGTTTTTTAACATTATGTTGTTAATTTTTAGTATATATTAGAACAATCTATTAGGCTCTTGATTTAAGCACTCACATGGCTTAAAGGTTAGGAACATGGGCTCTGCAATCCATACTCTCAATTAACAGCACTAGCAATTGCTATTTGAACTTGCTGAGGCATAATCGTTTCCCTATTAGTAAAACAGTAGTTGTGGCGAAGGTTGAATAAACTTGATAAAAGTATGGGGAATGTGTCTGGTACATAGTAAGTAATCAGTATATGTTAGCCGCTGTGATCATTATTAGTATTGTCATAAACATTAAAACATACTTATAAAACTTTTTTCTTTCCTGTGGAGAATTAAAAAAAAAAAAAGAACCTGTCATGGCTATTATCAGGTAATTTGTAGTCCATAGCTGCATCTTTTCACGTTGCCATTTTGATATGAATTCTGCCAGTCGTGCATCCTTGGACGTTACTTAACCTCTCTGTGCTACTGTTTGTCCTGTGTATAACAAAGATGGTTTTAATAGAAGATTGTTGAGACTTAAGAGGGCTGATACTCTAGACCAGTGCCTGGCACACAGTGAGTGCTTAGTCAGTGGTGCCTGTTATTATGACTAGTATTAACATTATTACATGATCACGATTCTATCAGTTTGCTCAGCCAATGGCATAGACTGCTAATAATTAAAACCAAAACTTACAAAGAGCTTAAAATGACATAGTAAAAATTTCAATAGACTAAAGTTTGACAGAAGTGTCATTTTTCTAACAAAATTTAAATTTGCAATAATCAAAGATCATTGGAAATAATAGAAATAATACTAAAATAATAGTAGAAATAGTAGAAAAAAAGAAAATTCTAGCCGGGCTCGGTGGCTCAGCCTGTAATCCCATGCCTTGGGAGGCTGAGGTGAGTGGATTGCCTGAGCCTGCGGGTTCAAGACCCGCCTGGGCAACTTGGTGAAACCTCATCTCTACAATAAATCAAAAATCAGCCGGGTGTGGTAGCGCACACCTGTAGTTCCGGCTACTTGGAAGGCTGAGGCGGAAGGATCTCTGGAGCCCAGCAGGTCGAGGCTGTGGTGGCCAGGAGCGGCCACTGCACTCTAGTCTGGGTGACAGAGTGAGACTCCAACTCAAAAAAAAAAGAAAAAAAGAAAATTCAATTTCAGAAGTTCTAATGGGTCAAACTTGGAATAGAGCAAACATAACCTCTAGTCAATAAGTTTAAAGTCTACTTATTAAGAATTGATCCTAATGAAAATACTTTTTGTCTAATAAAAATGGACATGGATATAATTGGACAGAGCTAGTTGGTATATAGAAAAATTGATAATGAAATGAAATTGACTTCATGGAATCAGGTTTATTCCGAATATTAAAATGTATCAGTGCTTATATACTTTTCATTAACATGTTTTTATTAATAAGCAAGGAATCAAAACTTCTTCAGGGTCAAAACAGTAGAATCAGAAAACATCTATGTGGTTCAGATGGTGGGATTGTATAATGCCTTCTATTCATTACACTTTAGTCCGAGAGGTAACACAAAGTATTAAATAACAATACCCATAGTGAGAACTATAGCAGCTAGAAGGAGTGTATGTGAGACTATTGCAGTAGTCCAAATAAAGAGATGAGACAGAAATAAGGATAATGACAATGAAGATGGAGAGGAGCAGACAAAACTCATAGCTGTCTGGAAGAAAAGCCACTGGAGTTTTGTACTTGAATGGTACAGGCTGAATAGGAGAGAGGTTTTGACTAGGTCATTTGTTAGATGATGGTGTTCTTAGTAGAACAGTAAATGAGTGAGTGAGAAAAGATGGGAGTTCAGTCTTGACATGTGGAATGTAAGCTGGATCTGAGACCAGTAGGAAGTCTGTAGTTTAGTGAATCTGTAGTTTAGTGGAAAGATCTGGATTGGAACTATGGATCTGAGAGCCTTCACTCACTTACCTGTTTGTGTGTATCTGTCATCTCCAGGGTTCCATCATTATATGTCCTCTGTCTCTCCCTGTCTCTCTTTCTCTCTACTGTTCCCTTTTTACTGTTTTATTTATTATTCTTTAGTTATTTCATCCATTGTCTATAGACAACATATAGATGTAGACAGTATATGATACTGCCTAAACATGTGGACTGTGTAGACAGTACATGAAATTATGTAGGATGAATCTATAAAAGAATTTTAAAAAAAGAAAGATGGAGAGAGAACACACAGTAATGAAACCCTGAGAATACAGATCGATACACACACATATACATACACACACAAGGATACATATACATTCATACCTATATGAAGTAGGAGAATTCACAGACGAGACATAGAAAATAGGCAGGAGATCGACAAAAGAGTAATGCCTCAAAAATTTGAGGGAGGAGAGATTAAGTGAGAGTAGCCAGCATGTTAGATGTCATAGACTGTCTAGTGAAGGTAAAAACTGAATAAAAGAGCTTGCCATTTTGTGTGTGTGTGTATGTGTTACATGTGTGTTTTGAGTCAGAGTCTGATTCTGTCTTCCAGGCTGAAGTGCAGTCATATGGTCACAGCTACCACAGCCTCAATCTCCTGGGCTGAGGGGATCCTTCTTCCTCAGCCTTCCAAGTAGCTGGAACTACAGGCACATGCCACCACACCCAGCTAATTTTTTGATCTGTTGGAGAGCCGAGGTCTTGCCAAGTTGCTCAGGCTGATCTTAAACTCCTGGGCTTCAGGCAATCCTTCCGCCTCAGCCTCCCAAAGTGCTAGGATTACAGGTGTGAGCCACCACGCCTGGCCTCCATTGGGTTTTAGTATTGTTATTGGGTGTTAGTGATTAGAGCAGTTTTATCAAGGGATGAGGACTAAAGCTAGGTTGCAGTAGTTGGGAAACAAATGGAAAGTACAAGAGGAGAACGTGTGTAAGCTATGGAATTTAGCTTATTCCTTGAAGAATAGAGGACAGTTAAAAGTTTTTGATTTAAGGAATTAACATGATTGAAAGTGTTTTTTAATGGAAATCTGGTGCCAGCATACACAGTGGATTATCATAGGGCCAAAATGGCAATGTAGAGATCAGTTTCTAAGGTAACAGTAGGAAGTGAAAAGGAAAGAATTACAAGAGGAAGATTATACAGCAAAAAAAAAAAAAAAGGATTTTTTGTGTGTGTGTCAGGATGTCACTCTGTCACCCCAGGGTGTGTCACATGATCACTGCTCTCAGCAGCCTTGACCTGAGCTCAGATGATCTTTCCACTTCAGCCTTCTGAGTAGTTGGAACTATGCCACCATGCTCTGCTAATTTTTTAATTTTTATAGAGACGAGGTATCACTATGATTCCCAGGCTGGTCTTGAACTTCTGGGCTCAAGCAATCCTCCTGCCTTGGCCTCCCAAGTGCTGGGCTTGCAGGCATGAGTCTTTGCACCCAAAAAGTAACAGAAGGAAAGGTCATGGGAATATAAAACCAGACATTTAAAAACCTAAAAAGGTACAGGCTCCTGGTTTTTTTTTTTTTGTTATTATGCCATCCTCAGACCCTTCATAATTTGCAGGGAATTACTTGCTCATCATTATGATGACCCAAGAAGTAAGAATTATGTTCTGTAGACTCTGTCAGTGGCCAAAAAAAAGTACATAGTATGTTTGGAATGATTTTAACTCAGAAGGCTAAAATAATATGGTTTTTTGTTTTGTTTTTTTGAGTCAGAGTCTCACTCTATCACCCAGCCTCGACCTGCTGGGCTCAGGCAATCCTTATGCTCCAGCCTTCCAAGTAGCTGGAACTACAGGCATGTGCCATCACGCCCAGCTAATTTTTTTGATTTATTGTAGAGACAAGGTCTCTCGCCATGTTGCCCAGGCTGGTCTGGAACCCGAGGGCTCAGGCAATCCTCTTGCCTCTGCCTCCCAAAGTGCTGGGATTACAGATGTTAACCACCTTGCCCAGCTAATATGTTTTGATGTATTATCCAGAATGACTTTTTGTCAAAATATTTCAGCTCATTGTAAATTTCAATAATAAAACTTTGTTCCCAGCTTTACTTGATTGGGTAGGTTTTTTTTTTTTTTTGGTATTATTTAATTGGATATTGAGTTTATAGCAATCAAGGATTTCATTCTCGTATGGGCTGAGTTTGGCTTTTTCTTGGGAATCTTCAGACTTGCCAAAAAAACATGAACTACAGTTGCCAAGGCTTTAGACTGAGGGCAAAAATTTCTAGCAGTACCCATAAAATAACTGTGGTCTATTAGATCAATTATGGTACCTCCAGTTTGGATGTGGTCATTCCAAATGGGTGTTTTTTTCCTATTTGATAAGGTAAGTATTTGCTAAGGTGATACACCTGTTGCAGATACTTTTTCAATGGTATCAAAATTACAAGGACAAATAATGCATAGTGCATTTAATTAAAAAGTCTCTATTTGCATATCTTTTTTGGGTATCTGGGGCAAGAGAGTATTATGTGATTTAATTAAGCATTTAGTTATTTTTGAATTTGACATCTAGCTTGTTCTCAAATGTATTAAGTAATAAAAATGACCATGCTACTCATGTCATGAGCTTTACCCATACTAATTCAGTAGGAGATTATTCTTTCTGACTTTGTTTTGAAATTGTGAGTTGCCGTTTTTTCCTTACCACACAAATGAAAAGTGAAGTGATAGACAGTTTATTTTAGGAAGTCTTTTATAGTGATGAATTAGGTATCTTTTTGGTTTTTATACAAAAGCTTTGCAAACTGGCTTAAAAGGATTTCTTGGCCAGGCTCGGTGGCTCAGCCTATAATCTCAGCACTTTGGGAGGCCAAGGCGAGTGGATTGCCTGAGCCTGTGGCCTTGAGCCCAGCCCGGGCAACTTGGCGAGACCTCGTCTCTACAATAAAATAAAAAATAACCGGGCATGGTATCATGCGTCTGTAGTTCCGGCTACTAGGAAGACTGAGGCGGAAGGATCGCTGGATCCCAGAAGGTTGACACTGGGGTAGCCGTGAGCATGTGTGCCACTGCACCCCAGTCTGGGCGAAGGAATGAGACTCCAGCTAAAAAAAAGGATTTCTTAAGTGTCTACATTGGTATTCATGTTATAAAGCAGTAAAGGAAATGGGAAGATTTCATGTTTTTATGGTTAATTTATTTGTATAGCAGCTGGTTTTTCTCTGCTTCCAGCAATCATTTCCATGTATATCTTTTAAATAAATCTACATTTCTAAGGGCACATACAATTTTGTTCTATTGGGATATTATTAGGGTGGTTCGTGTTAATGTTTTTATTCCCATCTGATTAAAATAGAATTTTCAGTAAGTATTTACTTGTCTTCTGTAGTCTATAACAGTGCCGTCCAATAGTAATATAATGTGAGTCACATATGCAATTTAAAATTTTCTAGTAGCCACCTTAAGAGGAGTAAAAATGAGTAGTATTTTTTGTTTACCATAGTATATTTAAAATATTATTTTAACATGTAATCTAAAAATCACTGAGATATTTTACCTCTTTATTTCATATTAAGTCTCTGAAATTCAGTTTGTACTTTATACTTATGACCTGTTTTAATCTAGATCAGCCACATTTCAAGTGCCTTATTGTACAGTACGGGTCCGTAGAGTCAGAAGAAATTCTTCTTATCTGGATGGACGGACAAATAAAAGGGGATGTTTATTTTAAATGAGTTGGGTCTGTCCAGTGTAATAGCTAGTTACCAAAACCTAAAAATGTAATCATCTTTATAGATGTAAAAGTTGGGCTTTTTTATTCACTGGAAAATTTATTGGTGGAGACATGCTGGGAATCTTGGGTAGATGGAACTTTTACTATGTAGTTACCCTTAATATAACTGTATTATGTAATGGTATTTTTTTTTACTGTATATGCATGTTTATACTTCCATGAGATTTCAGTATATATGTCTGTAACCTTTAGCATAAATGCGGTTCCAACTACAATGAAGATTTTGTGCTACAGCTAGAGAAGGAATTGGTTCAAGCCCGACTGAGTGAAGCTGAGTCTCAGTGTGCACTCAAGGAGATGCAGGATAAAGTCCTGGATATCGAGAAGGTAAGAAACTACATACGAGGAGGCCCCCCAAAAAACCAGAATTATCTTTTGGGAGGGCAGGCCCCTTGTAGTACACTCAAAATTTGTTCCTCTGGATTAAATGGTCAACCAAAGTTTTTATCTGGAAGTTTTGAGATAGCATTATGATATGCAGAAGAAACTCCCTGACTTGTGGCTAACAGGTGACTGGTTCTTCTACCGTGACAACACACTTGCCTACACTGCCACTGTCCTGAGCATTCAGCAGTTTTGACCAAAGATGGCATGACCCCCATGCCCCATCTTCCCTATTCACCGAATCTTGCCCTGAGCGACATTTGTTTGTATTCCTGGATGAAAAAAGTCCTCAAAGAGAAATGTTTTGCTGATGTGGAAGAGGTGAAACAAAAAACGGCAGAAGCCTTAAAAGGCATCAAAATTGACAAGTTACAAAACTGTTTTGAGCAGTGGAGAAAGCATCTTGATAGGGGTATTGCATCCAACAGAGAGTACTTTAAAAGTGACTGAAGTTTAAACATGTAACAATAAATACACAACTTTTTGCAAATTCCATTTTTTTTGAGGTTCCTCCTCATAAATGCTGTCACTTCCAAATTAAAGGGTAGATGTGATAGATATTCATTAAGTCCTTTTTGAGCAATTAAATTGTATTTGGTGGTTTTACACTTTAGAAACCTTAGTTTCTAATATTAATTACTATTAGATAAAAGGAAAAAAATATTTTTAAGATTGCTGTTTAATCTCCATTTGATGCCATATTTAGGCATCGAAATGGAGATTAAAGCCCTTTTGCAGGAAAACAACCTGGATAATTTTCATAGACTATTTAAATGCTGCAGAAGAGAAAGTTAGGGGACATAAATTAACTGTTGTCTTCAACTATTGTCAAATTTTCATGTGAAAGAGGTGGAATAGGCCTAATGTGTAGACAGTCCATGGAAATCTCTGAGTGTAATGGTTAGACCTGTCTAAGCTACAACAAGTCACCTAGGGACATGTAGGAAGTTCCCTTAGCCTGAGATGTACTCATAGAAGCTAACTTATCTCTGTTATTTATTTTATTTTATTTTTTTAAATTTTAAAAGTGTGGGGTGCAATTCAGAGTCAGGTATACAAATGGTCATTATGCAGGTACCCTTGTTGATGAGGTGTGCCTGCCTGCCCCTCAACCCCCTAGCAGTTTCCCACTATTGGCAATCCCTTTCTTCTAGTATTATGATAATTGCTCTAACTTACCTCTCTTCAAGGATATTAAAGAATATCAAGTATTAGATAAGTTGTGGGAATAAAAAAATTTTTTAGGTGTCTTATATCTTTCAGATTTGGAAGTCTGGGTTTTAGAATACAAACTCTGAATCTCTTGTTTCCTCATTTATGAGATTAATGATAACCTGTTGCTTGTTCCTTTTTATCCCCAAGTGTTATCTAGCTATTGAATTCAGTAGGCTCATGGGTTTTTTAAAAAAGGCTTATAAATAATGGACATAAGAGTCTCGTTTGTTCTTAACAATTTTCTTAATAAAATAGGATAGGTATAACTAGAATCAGTAGTGGAATAATTTTGCGAGACATCTACTTGCTATTTTTTTTTTTTTCCTTGAGTCGGAGTCTCACTCTATTGCCCAGGCTGGAGTGCAGTGGCATGCTCATGGCCACCACAGCCTCAACCTTCTGGACTCTGGCAATCCTTCCGCCTTAGCCTTTCAAGTAGCTGGAACTACAGGTGCACACTACCACACCTTGCTTATTATTTATTTATTTATTTATTTTTGATTTATCGTGTGTCTCACCAAGTTGCCTCCAGGCTGGTCTTGAACCCCTGAGCTCAGGCGGTTCTCTCACCTTGCCCTCCCAAAGAGCTGGGACTACAGGCCTGAGCCACCACGCCTGGCCATACTTGCTGTTTTTATATTATTTCTGGAAAGTGTATTATCTAATTTGTTGAGGAAAAAAGCCAGCAAGAATGCTGAAAGAAATGTCTAACAGAATATTGAGTCTCTAATGTAGAAGTATTTTGGACTCTGTGATTTAGATAAGAATCTGGGTCTTATAGTTAGAAAGATTTTGAATATTTGGTAGAAAGGAGTGTATTTGGGTTTGGTTTAAAAATTAATTTCTTAAGTGGTTATTGGAATTCATGTTCTAGAGTAGGAAGGAACTTGAAAGGTTGCATGCTCCCTATGGTTAATTTCTTGATGTAGCATCCTCGTTTTCTTCTGTTTGCAACAATTAAAAAAAATTTTTTTTTATTTTAAAGATGTGGGGTACAATTCATATTCTCAGCAATCTTTTTAATGCATATGCAGTAAATTTATGGTTTTTGATTGAGAATAAAGTTCATCATAAGAATGTATTATGGGTGAGAATAACTTTATTCCACCATTTCTGTGAGATGGAAGCTGCATGTCCACCATGAAATGTTTTAGAGACAGAAAATTTTATAAATCAGCCCTTGAAGACTCAATAGTACCTCAGTTTACCTGAGGACCTTTCCCCAGGGCCTAATTTTGAATCCTTGGAAACTCTCCAGAGCAGCTTAGTACTGGTCTGCCCTATATCTTAGGCAGGTCTTTTAGTTTAGTAGGAGCTTGGTCTAAATCTTGTATCTATAAAGCAAATGTCTAGATCACCTTGGTATTTTCTGATTGTTGATGTAAGTAGTGACTAATACCCAGGGACTCGACATCCCTTTTCAAGATGACATGCTGAGAAAATACAACAAAAACAGATTTGAGACTGTTATTTTCTGTAAATCTTTAAAATGTAAATGATGTTCAGACTTTATTTGGAGTCCTGATCAGAGGTTAGTAAATTTATTGCCAGGTTGAAAAACATTTTTAATCCTGTTGTTCCATAACTCTGACTAGTATTTTATTAATATATCAGAGTTAGGGTTTCTTTTTTTTTTTGAGTTGGTGTCTTACCCTGTTGCCCAGGCTGGAGTGCAGTGGCATGCTCATGGCTACCCCAGCAACGACCTGCTGGGCTCAGGTGATCCTTCTGCCTTAGCCTTCCAAGTAACTGAAACTACAGACGCGTGCCACCATGCCCAGCTTATTTTTTGATTTGTTGTAGAAATGAGGTCTCGCCAAGTTGCCCAGCCTGTTCTTGAACCTGTGGGCTCAGGCAGTCCCCTCACCTCGGCCTCCCAAAGTGGCGTGATTATAGGCTTGAGCCACTGCACCTAGCCCAGAGTTAGACTTTCTATGTCATCATAATGAAGTATAGTTACTCTCATACGTTGCTGGTGGAAATGTAAAGCAATGCAGCTGCTTTGGAAAAGTTTGGCGGTTTCTTAAAAGTTAAACCATCAATGTGTTATCTTCTGAGCCAGAAGTTCTGCTTCTAAGTATATACCTAAGAGTATCGAAAGCATAAGTCTACCCAAAAACTTTTACCCCAGTGTTCATAGCAGCTTATTCATAAAGACAAAAAAGTGGAAACAACCCAAATTTCTGTTAACTGATAAATGAATAAAGTGTGGAAGATACATACATATATATAAAATGGAATATTATTTGGCACAAATATGGAATGAACCTTGAAAACATTGTGCTAAGTGAAGTAAGGTAGTCCCGAAACACTACAAATACGTATGATTCCATTTATCTGATATATTCAGAACAGGCAAATTCAGAGAGACAGAATGTAGATTAGTGGTCGCCAGAGGCTGGGGAACAGGGGGATGTAGACTGACTGCTGATGGGGTTGGGTTTCTTTTTTCTTTTTTTCATATGATTTTATTTTCTTCCTTCAACTATAATAACGTGATATCCAAATTTCGTCGTGACCAGAGGATCTGTAAACACAGGCGTATCCATCCCACTTACAGGCAAGGCAAATGTTGCTTCTTGAAATGGTCCCACCATGGACCTCTGGTCATCCAACCCAAGTTGCCCCCTCTCCTGGCTTTATCTTCACTATATTGTGCAACCACTTCACTGGATCTCATTCCAGACTTTAACTTCCATGGCTTCCATGATTTTCATGTTTTTTGCAAAGTGTGTGTCTGATCTTTACTGCGTTGCTACCACCTGTGTCGCTCGCAGCGGCTGCTCCCCGTTTCCGCTCTTTTCCAGAGCCACTTTTTCCTTTGGGCAGCATCTTTGAAACTTCCCATTGAACTCCCAACTGCTCAGGTTGCTGAACCGGGAATGGGTTTCTTTTTTAGGTGATAAAAATATTCTGAAATTAGATCATTGTAACAGTTTAACAACCCTGTGAGTACTTTAAAAACCACTGACTTGTATATTTTTAAATGGTGAGTTTTATGGTTTGTGAATTATGTTTTAATAAAGCTGTATAAAATTAAGTATTTATAAATGGGGCAAAATGGCTCTTATATGTGCTATTTTAAAAAAATTCCTTTGGTTAAAAAAATCCTAAACTAAGCTTTTTCTTTCTTTAGAGGAATAACTCCCTTCCTGACGAGAATAACGTCGCAAGGCTCCAGGAAGAACTTATTGCTGTGAAACTGAGAGAGGCAGAAGCTATTATGGGTTTGAAAGAACTTAGACAGCAAGTCAAGGATGTAGAAGAACACTGGCAGGTATATCAATATATTTTGTATACTTTTAAAAGGAGAGTGACACCCAGATATCCAGTTTGTAAGAGCTTGAAGTAGTTGGTGACCAACAGTAGGAGGTGAATTTGAAATGAGAAAAACCCTGTTTCATGTCAACATTGAATGCATTTATAAATAGAAAGTGCATTTAAACTCTTTGTTCCTTTTCAATTCTTACAATGAAATAGGAGAAAAAATAGAAATCTGGCCAGGCATGGTGGCTCACATCTGTAATCCCAGCACTTTGGGAGGCCAAGGCAGGAGGGTTGCTTGAGCCCAGAAGTTTGAGACCACTCTGGCTAACATAGTGAGACCATATCACTACCAAAAAAAAAAAAATTAGTCAGGTGTGGTGGCAAGCGCCTGACATACACCTCCCGACTACTCGAGAGGCTAAGGCAGTAGGATCACCCGAGCCCAGGAGGCTGAGACTGCAGCAAGCCATGATTGTGCCACTGTACTCCATCCAGCCTGGGTGACAGAGTAAGACTCCAGCTCAGAAAAAAATAATTAGAGTGAAAATTATATTTTTTGCAATAATTTATACATAGTACATAGAGGAAAAAACATCTGCACTGTATTTGAGTTTATATCCTAAGTCTTCCACTTATTGACTGTGTGACCCTCCTGAAATTACTTAATCATGGTGTTTATTTCTTACCTGTAAAAGGAAGACAATAGTGCCTAACTTTTAAGATTTTTCTGGGGATCAAATAAAATATTATGTGGAAAGTGCTTAATATAATACCAGGCCTGAAATAAGTGCTCAGTAAAGTTAGCTCTTATATTGATAATTGAGTGTATTTGTTGCAATATAATTTTTTATATTCCAGCGCCACTTAGCTCGTACTACTGGCAGATGGAAAGACCCATCTAAGAAAAATGCTATGAATGAATTACAAGATGAACTGATGACCATTCGACTTAGAGAAGCTGAAACACAGGCAGAAATAAAAGAAATAAAACAAAGGATGATGGAAATGGAAACACAGGTATGATGGGGAAAGCCTTGTAGCTTAAAAAAGTATCATTAGCAGGTCAAAGGTTTATGCACAGATTATATGATCCCTAGAATAGAGGTAAAAGGTGATGATATGAAATTGTATAGACTGCAATTTTCTAGCCCCAGTGAAGAGAGCTAAGAATTTTTTTTCTTTGGCTGGGCGCAGCGGCTTATGCATGTAATTCCAGCAGGTTTGGAGGCCGAGGGAGGAAGAACACTTGCGCCCAGGAGTTCAAGATCAGCCTAGGCAACATAGCAAGACTTCCTATCTATAAGAAATAATAATAATAATAGTTAGCTGGGGTTGTGGTGCACACCTGTAGACCCAGCTACTCAGGAGGTGGAAGGATCGCCTGAACCCAGGAGGTTGAGGCTCTGTGAGCTGTGATGGTGGCACTGCACTCCAGCCTGGGTAAGAGAGTGAGACCCTGATTCAAGAAAAAGAATTGTTTTCTTTGATTTCAGAGTTTTTTTGTTGATTTTTTTTGTTCTGAGACGGAGTCTCACTTTGTTGCCCAGGATGGAGTGCAATGACATGATCCCAGCTAACCACAACTTTAAACTCCTGGGCAACCTGAGTAGCTGGGACTACAGGCACATGCCACCATGCCCACAGATGTCAGCTATAACACCCAGCTAATTAAAAAAGATTTTTTGTGGAGACAATGTCTCGCTATGTTGCTTGGGCTGATCTTGAACTGCTGGACTCAAGTAATCCTCCTGCCTCAGCCTCCCAAAGTGCTGGAATTACAGGCATAAGCCACTGTGCCCAGCCTGATTTCAGAGATTTACTCTCTTCTTTGACCCATTCAGCAAATCTCAAGCAAATCAAACTCCAATTGACTGCATTAGGTAAAATTCAGGGTTGCACTATGTTGAGCAAAAGTGTCAACCTCCATACTTTTAACATTTTGGGCTAAAAGTTTCTTTGTTTTATGGTACTGTCCTGTAAATTGTGGGATGGTTAGCAGTATCTTTGGCCTCTCCTCACTAGATGCCAATAATGCTTTTCCCACCCCAGGTTGTGATCAGAAATGTCTCCTGTGGGGCAAAATTGCTCCATTGAGAACCACAGGCGTAGGCTATAACGTAAATGATGTTTCCCTAAGTCCTGTGATGTGGTGACCCTGAATAGTCATTTCTAAAATTTGCCCTTCTCAGGGCTCCTCTTTCTCTAATGAATTTTGTCTAAAATATACTTGACCTAAAACTGGCAAAGGCCTTTTTATGAAACCCATTTACACTCTAAAAGTGCATTTGTTTTTTTATGCGGTACAGTTGTGTGGACCATAGTCCTATGCTCCTGAATGTTATTTGGTTTTCAAAATACGTATTCAGTCAGTAGGGGGCATAGTTAACTCATGTATCATTTTGTATTTCAATGTGCAGAATGGTTGTAAACTTGAACATGATAACAGGAATATGTAAAATTTTAAGAATAATACTTGTTTTACACTGTTCAAAGTTATTATCTTATATTTTTCAGTGCGATTAAAAATAGGGAGAGATGCTGTAAGACTATGAAGAATAGAAATCTAGGTTTTATAATTGGAAGTTATATTTTTTGAAACAGTTTTATCTTAATATAGATATTAAAGATGCAAACAAAGCTTTTAAGTCAGCATTGAGGATTCCTTTCACAGTGGGTAGAGGTGAATAAATCAAATTCAGCAAACATGGTTTTGAGAAGTTGTGAAACACAAAGCACTGTCCCAGCCATCAAAGGACTTATACTTGAGAAATTAAGTCTGCATAGACTATATTTAATACGATTTAGGAATATGGTGGAGAGTTAGATTAAAATGTCTATAGAGACTAGGAGGGGAAAATTAATGTCAACTAAGTGGTGTGGGGAAAGACTTCCTAAGGAGTTTGTATTTTGAACTGTGCCTGACAAGTGTGATTTTGGATGGATTTTGCTGGAATGGGGATGGGGTAAGGCACTGGTTCCTAACTGCCAGTACTTGGCGATGATCTATAAAGTTTTCTCATTGAAAAATTAGAAATATAAATTAAAACAGTATGGTAAAATAGTGTTGGTATATAGCTCATCTAAGGAATATAATATCAAATATCAATGTAGCTACCATCCAGATTGAGAGCTTTGTCTATGTTTACACATCTAACTCCACCTTTCATTTAGAGAAGTCTGTGTAATGAGTATACCTCAGTTTATCAAACCACTCTTCTTTTGCTGTGTACAGACTTTTGCTTATTCTTGCATATGTTTCCTTGTCCATATCACCATATCTTTTTTTTTCTTTTGAGTTGAAACCTCACTCTGTTGTCCATGCTGGAGTGCAGTGACTTGTTCATGGCCCCTGCAGCCTCAACTTCCTGTGCTCAGGCAATCCTTCCACCTTTCAAGTAGCTGGGGCTACAGGTACACGCCACCACGCCTGGCTAATTTTTGAATTTATTGTAGAGACGAGGTCTCACCATATTGCCCCGGCTGGTCTCGAACACCTGGGCTCAGGTAATCCTCTCTCCTCTGCCTCCCAAAGTGCTGGGGTTACATGCGTGAGCCACTGTACCTGCTTAAGAGTGTCTTAAGTACAAGGATTCTTTTTTGTGTGTGCCATGAATACTGTTGGCAGTCTGAAACCTATGGATTTCTTCTCAAAATAATATTTTTAATGCATAAAACCAAATACATAGGATTCCAAAGCCAGCCAATTACATTGAGGCATGGTTATCAAAATGTTAAAAACAAAGTCAGGCGCAGTGGCTCATGCCTATAATTTCAGCAATTTGGGAGGCTGAGGTGAGAGGATTGCCTGAGCCCACAGGTTCAAGACCAGCCTAGGCAACTTGGTGAGACCTCATCTCTATAATAAATAAAAAAATTAGCCAGGTATGGAAAAGTATACCTGTAGATCCACCTACTCAGGAGGCTGAGGTAGAAGGATAGCCTGAGCCCAGGACATCGAGCCTGCAGTGAGTTGTGATCATGTATTCCAGCCTGGGTGACAGTGAGACCCTCACTCCAAAAAAAAAAAAAAAGAAAAAAGAGGTAATTAATATTTGATGCATACAAAGAAAATGCTTAACTTATGTATAGCTCATGAAGTGTAACAATGAACGTGAGCAGATTGGGTACAGTGGCTCAAGCCTGTAATCCTAGCACTTTGGAAGGCTGAGGCGAGAGGGTTGCCTGAGTACAGGGGTTCGAGACCAGGTTGAGCAACTTGGTGAGACCTCATCTCTACAATAAATCCAAAAATTAGCCAGTTGTAGTGGCGTGCGCCTCTACTTCCAGCTACTTGGAAGGCTGAAGCGGAAGGATCAACTGAGTCCAGCCGGTCAAGGCAGTGGCCATGAGCGTGCCACTGCACTCCAACCAGGGTGACAGAATGAGACTCTGACTGAAAAAAAAAAAAAAAAAGCTAAAAACAAATTTATAATGTAGAACATATACAGAGACACAACACATTCCCATTGCTAGATTCAGCTTTTTACTATTTTAGGTGAATTTGTACATGTATGCATAATATAAATTGTACTATTATTTTCCCCATCCTCTTAATTTCAGTTTATCTGTTTGTATCGCTGATAAACAACATATAGATGAATACTTTTTTTTTTTTTTTTTTTTTTGAGTTGGAGTCTCACTGTCGCCCAGACTGGAGTACAGTGGCCGTTCCCAGTCACCGCAGCCTCGACCTGCTGGGCTCTGACGATCCTTCTGCCTCAGCCTTCCAAGTAGCTGGAACGACAGGCGCGCACTACCACGTCCGGCTAATTTTTTGATTTATTGTAAGATGAGGTCTCACCAAGTTGCCCAGGCGGGTCTCGAACCCGCAGGCTCAGGCAATCCACTCACCTCAGCCTCCCAAAGGCACGGGATTACAGGCTGAGCCACCGAGCCCCGCTAGATGAATACTTTTAAAAATACACTCTGACAAAGGGTTGTTTACCTCTGTAGATATACTAAAAGCCACTGGTATGTGAACTATGTCTCATTAAAGCTATTAAAAATAAAATCTAATGGCCGGGCTCAGTGGCTCGGCCTATAATCCCAGCACTTTGGGAGACTGAGGCGAGTGGATTACCTGAGCCTGTGGGTTCGAGACCAGCCTGAGCAACTTGGAGAGACCTCGACTCTACAATTAAAAAAAAAAAAATTAGCCAGGTGTGATAGCGTGCGCCTGTAGTTCTGGCTACTTGGAAGGCTGAGGTGGAAGGATCGCCTGAGCCCAGCAGGTCGACGCTGGGGTGGCCATGAGCGTACCATTGCAATCCAGCCTAGACGACAGAGTGAGAGTGAGACTCTGACTCAAAAAAAAAAAAAAAATCTAGTCTCCTAGTTTCTTTTAGCTGTCATGTTAGGTCCCAGTTTTCTGATTTTATTTGGATGAGTATCTGTCACCTTACCAGCTATTTTTGTTTATTCCATCTTACTTATACTCCTTTCAGGAAATTTTTTAGTGGTTGCTCTAGGTTTCACAATATACATCTTTAATCAGAGTTTACCTTCAATAATATAATTATAAATGAGAAATAAATAAATAATTATATACTACGTATGTAGTATAAAATTTTTTGTTGTTGTTGTTGTTTTGAGTCAGAGTCCCACTGTCACCCAGATTGGAGTGCAGTGGCACACTCACGGCCATCGTAGCCTCGACCTACTGGGCTCCGGCGATCCTTTTGCCTCAGCCTTCCAAGTAGCTGGAAGTACAAGCACGCACCACCATGCCCGGCTAATTTTTTGATTTATTGTAGAGATGATGTCTTTCCATGTTGCTCAGGCTGGTCTTGAACCCCTGGGCTCAGTCAATCCTCTTGACTTGGCCACCCAAAGTGCTGGGATTACAGACGTGAGCCACTGTGCCTAGCTAATACAACAGTCTTAAAACAATATATTCTCAATTCTTTCTCCCTTTTTTGTGCTATCATTGTCATACATTTTACTTTTACATGTGGTAGATGTAAAATAATATAAGGGGGGACCCCCAAAAAGCAGTTTATTATAAGAAATTTTGTATTGATTCTTACATGTTTAAACTTCAGTCACTTTCAAAGTACTCTCCATTTGATGCAATGCTCCTATCATGACACTTTTTCCACTGCTTGACACAATTTTTGATCTTGTCAATTTTGGTGCCTTTTAGTGCTTCTGCTATTTGTGTTTTACCTCTTCCACATGGGCAAAACTTTTTCCTTTGAGGATTTTTTTCAACCAGAAAACAAAACAAAGTTGCTTGGGGGAGGGTGAGGTTTGGGGGTCATGCCATTTTTGATCAGAAACTGCTGAACACTCAGTGCAGTGTCGGTTTGTGCTCTAATAAGTCACTCATTATGAAAAGGGCAAGTGCTTAAAAGAATCTCAAAAAAAATTTTTTTTCACTGACAGTGAACCCAGCCTCTCACAACAATGCTGCTGGTACACTGATTCTGATAGGTTTCTAGAATGACTTACATAGTGGGAAATCTGTACTACAAGGGGCCTACCCTCCAAAAGATTATTCCAGCTTTTTTGGGGGGGCGGATCCCCCCTCGTACATGCACTAATTTTGCTTTAAGTAGTTATCTTTCATTGAAATTAAATTTTTAAAGTGAAGTGTATTTTTCTTTCAAGTTATTCTATTTCAGCATTCTTTCTTTTTTGTATGTGTAGATGCGTGTTTCTGGTTGTTGTCTTATTTCTTCCTCATGAAGAAATTAGTTTAACATTTCTTGTTGTACTGGTCTCCTTGCAATAAGTTCTCTTGGTTTTTGTTTGAGAAAAATGTTTATTTCTCCAGTTAAAAGATACATTTGCGGGGTATTGAATTCTAGATTGACAGTTTTTTTCTTTCAACACTTTAAATTGCTCCATTATCTTCTTTTCAGAAACCATGCAAGCCAGAATTCTGTTGTAATTCTTAGTTTTGTTCCTCTATAGGTGATGTTTTTTTCTTCTGGTTGCCTTTAAGCTTTTCTCTCTTTGTTTTTAGCAGATTGAATGTGATATGCCTAGATACGTTTTTTGCTTAGTTTTTTCCTCCAAATTTCTTGGATCTGTAGATTTGTGTCTGCCATGAATTTAGGAAAATTCTTGGTGGTTATTTCTTCAAATATTTTTTCTGCCCATAGTCTCTCTTCTTCAGAGGTTACAACTACATATATGTTAGGTTGTTGGAGATTGTCTGTCAACTCTTGTATACTCTATTCTTCTCTCCCCCATTGTTTATTTTTCTTTATGTTTTTAGTTTCTGTTGACTGAAATATTTCTGCTGACATATTATTAAGATTACTGATTCCTTCCATCAGTTGGTTGAATTGTCTGATGAGCCATTGAAGGCGTTCTTCCCATCTGTTCCTGGTTTTCATTTCTAGCTTTTCTGTCTGATTCTTACTGTTTTCACTTTTATGCTGATATTACCTAACTGATCTTATATGTTTTTCACTTTTCCCTTTGAGCCTTCAGCATATTAATCAGTTTTTTAAAATTTTCTGTCACATATTTTCAATATCTGTGTTGTATATAAGGTTAGTTCTGTTGATTTCTTGTCTCTTGGGAGTGTTTTGTTTTCCTTGCCTTTTCCTATACTTTGTAATTTTTTGTTGAAAACTGGATATTTTGTGTAGGACTGTAGTCTAAGGTAAATAGTTTTTTGTTTGGTTTTTTTTTTTTGAGTCAGAGTCTCACTCTGTTGCCCAGGATAGTGTGCAATGGCACACTCATGGCCACCGCAGTCTCGACCTGCTGGGCTCTGGCAATATTTCCACCTCAACCTTCCAAGTAGCCGGAACTACAGGCACGTGCTACCACACCTGGCTAATTTTTGGATTTATTGTAGAGATGAGGTCTCGCCATGTTGCCCAGGCTGTCTGGAACCCATGAGCTCAGGCAATCCTCTCACCTCGGCCTCCCAAAGTGCTGGGATTATAGGCGTGAGCCACCATGCCTGGCCGGTAAATAGTTTTTATGTTGGACAGTGGGCACAGTTTTCCTTCTGCTAGGCCCTTAATGTGGGAGATTTGAGTTCATATAGTCAGGAGGTGGACTGAGTTTGAGGTTTGTTGTTTCTGTGGCTATTCTCATTGTTCCACAGGCTTCCAATCCCATCAGCAATCCCTTATTTTTAGAGTGGGGCTAGTTTGCCAGAGGATTTTTCTCAGTGTCTTTGCGTCTTCCCTTTGCACAACACCTCTGCAGTATTCCACTGTTTCTGGTTACAGGGAGTTGGAGCGGCAGGGGTGTTTTCTATTGTTCTGAGAAAGTCTCAGTCTTAGGTTGCATTCTGTTCTTGGGTCTGGGATGTTTGGCCTTTTGGTATTCCTGCCTATCCCCGGCTAGTCCTAGGCAGAAAACGTAGTCCTAGGCTAGTCCTAGGCAGAAAACGTATCCCCGGCTAGTCCTAGACAACAAACAGTGTTTGTTGTCCCTGCTCTGCACTGATTAAAGCATAGATTCCTTGGAGAAGGCGGGCGAAGTTTAGTGTTCCTCCTATAGTGGCCACTCTTCCCCTTCTCCCCCCCTCCCCCCACCCCCCCAGTCTGTGCCATGAGGGTTTCTTTCTCAGGACTCTTTTCTCACCAATCTTTTTTTTTTAACCAATCTTTTTAAAGTGTGTTCCTGTTGAGGCACATGAATAAAAGGATGCAAGAGTTTGTGAACTTCTAGATCTGCCCCTCCTGGATTCCACTCTCTAGCTAGCCAACCCTTAGCTCCCTCAGTTTGATATTTATTCTAGCTGAATCATCCTTAGCTTGTGGCTGCACCTGCCCCAGGTGAGGAAGTGCTTAAATCCCATCTCATCCTAGAAGGCTCCTGGGTTGAACTTAAGAGTTTGACCAGCTTTTCTTTCCCCCTTTCATGTTTTATTGTAAGGGTGGAAGCAGTGTTCTGACTTTGTACATTCTGGATCAGAAATCAAAACTCCTGATTATGATGATATATTTGTCATTTTTGAATTTTGTACTTTCTGCTTCTCCCTCCTCCTTTTTTTGTTCCTATTTTTTTTCTTCTATTCTGCTTTTTAACTGGATTGATTAGTTTCTTCTTTCAACTGCTCTTTGCTGGTTTGATTGTTAAAATCCCTTTTGTTTCCTCTTAGTGTGTATTACCTGAAAAAATTGAAAATGCTTATCTGGCTTAACAAAATCTAAAGTTAGCAATTATCTCTGTACTTCTTCTAAACAGTATAAGAGTCTGAAAAAACTTTACTTGTTCTTCTAATATCTTATAATTGTACATCTTTTAAAAAATATTTTCAAATTTCTAGACATTATTATTGTTTTATGAAGTCAGTGCTCATTTGGATTTGTCCACCTGTTTGCTAATTATTTTTTGTGTTTTTTTTCTCTCTCTCTACTTTTGCACTCGCTCTCTTTTAATAGATAGGGTCATGCTATGCTGCCCAGACTGGAGTACAGTAGCTATTCACAGGCACAAATATGCCTGTGCACTCCAGCTTCAAGCTTCTGGCCTCAGACCATCCTCCTGCCTCAGCCTTGCAAGTAACTGGGACTACAGGGTGCTCTTTATTCTTCTATTGGACAGTTTCTAGCTTCAATCTCGAGTTGTAAACTCTGTCACTTTCTGAAAATAAATTTACTTTCCTTTCTTGTATGAGAGTTTAGCTAAGTATACTATTGTAGGATGAATTTTTTTTTTTAATTTGCCTTTTTAGCATTCTACGTTTTGTTATAATGTATTTTGGTGAGTATTGCTTATGTCTTTCCTGGTTGGGATTAGTTGCGCTCCTGAGCTGTGGATTCATATGTTTTCTTTTTCTTTTTCTTTTTCTTTTTTTGAGTTGGAGTCTCACTCTGTCGCCCAGACTGGAGTGCAGTGGCTGCTCCCGGCCACCGCAGCCTCGACCTGCTGGGCTCCGGCGATCCTTCCGCCTTAGCCTTCCAAGTAGCTGGAACTACAGGAGCGCGCTACCACGCCCGGTTGATTTTTTGATTTATTGTACAGATGAGGTCTCGCCAAGTTGCCCAGGCGGGTCTCGAACCCGCGGGCTCTAGCAATCCACTCACCTCAGCCTCCCAAGGCGCGGGATTACAGGCTGAGCCTCCAAGCCCGGCTTGTTTTATTTTTTAAATTGTGAAAAAGTCTCAACTATTATCATCTCTTAGGCCATCATATCTCACTTATTTTTCTGTTATTTACTGCAACTTCTGTTTAGTATATTTTGGACCTCATTAACTTTCCTCATGACCTCTTATCTCACGACCTCTTCTGGGATGCTAATTATTTCTTTAGTGTATCTAATCTGTTTAACCCTTTCATTGAATTTTTTTATATCAGTGACCATATTAATTTATAGAAATTTTATTTGGTTCTTTTTCAGACTTGCTGAATGTTTTTTGATAGTGACTTGCTCTTTGCTTATGTTTTAGTCTCTTTTATGTTATTAATACTGTGATTTTAAACATAATCTATTTTATATAAAGTTCTATATACTTATTTTATTATATATAGTTCTTAAGAATATATTCTTACTATCTCTTTTGTCTACTGTCTCTCAATTTTGGCCAGTTCTTGGATTTTATGTGTATTTTTGTAATTTTGAATTATGGTCTTATGTTCACATGTGGAGGGAGGGGTTTTTAATCCAGAAATTCTTTGCAGCTTATGTTGAAAGTATGTACCTCTAATGTGTAATTATTTGTTTTAGACAATTAGTTAGACTGTAAAAAGAGGCTAAGGAACATTTTGAATAGAGTACTAAGAAGTTTACTTAAGGACGGGTGTGATGGCTCAAGTCTGTAATTCCAGCACTTTGGGAGGCCAAGGCGAGAGGATTGCCTGAGCCCGCAGGTTCGAGACCTGTTTGGGCAACATGGTGAGACCTTGTCTCTACAATAAATAAAAAAAATTAGCTGGGCATGGTAGCACGCACCTGTAGTTCCAGCTACTTGAAAGGCTGAGACAGAAGGATCGCCTGAACCCAGCAGGCCAAGACTGCAGTGGCCAGGAGCATGCCACTGCACTCCAGCTTAGGCGACAAAGTGAGACTCCAACTAAAAAAAAAGTTTACTTAATTTTGGAGACAGACATTATTTGTTGATTGAAAATGAGAACAGGGCAGTATCATTAGAGGATGGTCTTAGAAAAAGAAGGCATTTTTTTTGCTGTGTGGCAGGAAGATACATCAAGCCGACCATGGCCTGTTGGGAACTGAGCCGCACAGCAGGAGGTGAACGAAGGCCAGTGAAGCTTCATCTGTATTTACCACCTGAGCTCCGCCTTCTGTCAGATCAGCCACCGCATTAGGTTCTCATAGGATCGTGAACCCTGTTGTGAACTGTGCATGTGAGAGATCTAGAGTACACACTCCTTATTAAGAGTCTAATGCCTGATGATCTAAGGTGGTACTGAGACTAGCTCTGGGGAGTGGCTGCAAATACTGATTAACATTTGCAGTGAGGTTTGATTGCACAGAGACCATAATAAATCACCATAATAAATCAGTTGCTTGAAAACTCATATAGAAACCCCATCAGTGAGTGGCAAGTGAGTTGATGTACTCCAGTTGTACAGCTGCATTTGGTGACAGCTTCAAGTCAGAATTCGACACTTATTTTAGTCTGTGCATGGCCCACCCATTATCTTTTATGTACCACCTCATCTGCACCTTTTAAAAAAAAATTGTGAGTTGTATAATTATTTTATTATATATTACAATGTATATATTACAATGTAATAACAGAAATAAAGTGTGCAATAAATGTTATGTGCTCGAATCATCCCAAAACCACCCCCCGCCCCCCATCTGTGGAAAAATTGTCTTCAATGAAACCAGTCTCTGATGCCTAATAGATTGGGGACCGCTGTATTAGATGATCTAGATTTTTTCATTACAGCTGAAGACAGAGTCATTTTCGTAGGGTGAGGTAGAATAGGTATGATAGTAGTAACAACTGAGCATTAAGTGTCTATATAATTCCATGCACTGCGTGAGACTCCTTTTATAAACTTCTCTCACATAATCTTCACAATACCACCTCAAAGGGCAAGTAGTAATATCTATACTTTTACCAGTGTGCTAAAATGGGATTAAGTAACTCAGCCATGGTTTAAGAACTATTAAATGAGGAATTAAACTTTCACCTGTTTTGATTATGAAAGTCCCTACTGTTTCTTTCAGGTCACTAATAGAATACTTTGGGATTGAGAGAATTCAGGCTAGGTCAAGACTGAATGTGAAAACTGCCTCAGTGTTAGTCAATTCAAGGTCTATATATTTTGTTTAACATGTCCTGTAACTGTAATTAATAAGCAAGTAGCATTTATTGCATTCTTACTACATATTAGTCCCAGTTAGACATGTAATTTCATTTAATTCTGAAGACAATGGCATGAAAAGTAGAAAGTGGCTTTTTTTTTTTCTGAGTTGGAGTCTCACTCTGTTGCCCAGGCTGGAGTGCAGTGGCACAATCATGGCTACTGCAGCTCGACCTGCTGGGCTCAGGAGATCCTTCTGCCTCAGCCTTCTAAGTAGCTGGGACTACAGGTGCTCACCATCACCCCTGGATAATTTTTTGATTTATTATAGAAATGAGGCCTTGCCATGTTGTCCAAGCTGGTCTCAAACTCATGGGCTCGGGCAGTCCTCTCACTTTGGCCTCCCAAAATGCTGGGATTACAGGTGTGAGCCAGGGGAGGAGAAAAAAAAAACAAACAAACGTATATATATATATATTTGAAGTCTCACTGTCTCCCTGTCTCATGTGCAATGGCATGCTCACGGTCACCCCAGCCTCGACCTGCTGGGCTCAGGTGATCCTTCCACCTCAGCCTTCTAAGTAGCTGGAACCACAG